>BEGY01000110.1:2785-52628 GCA_002335675.1 Chlamydomonas eustigma | reverse complement strand
CCTGCAAGTCACTTATTGCATCACATTTGTCTTTAAAGATGTAATTCAATGTCCACTGCATACTCATCATTCCAGTACTCCTTTGTCCATCGCATGCTCATCATTCCAGCACTCCTTTGTCCATCGCATGCTCATCATTCCAGCACTCCTTTGTCCATCGCATACTCATCATTCCAGTATTCCTTTGTCCATCGCATGCTCATCATTCCAGTACTCCTTTGTCCACCGCATGCTCATCATTCCTGCACTCCTTTGTCAGGTCAATCGATGCTCCCCAAGCCCTGTGGTAGCTGCATTATACTTCTGTATCTACATGTGAGTGTTGATACATAACCCTAAACAACTCAAATGAAAAGTTAATTTTTGTTCCTACACTATTTTGCTTTTACCTTACAAGAGGGTGCCCTGCATGCTGCTGCTACACGTCACATCGTTGTGTGTGGCGCCACCTTGAGCTCTAATGGTGCTCACTAAAAGCTTTTGCTGTATGATCAGGGCTGTGTGCACGTACTTGGTGCTGCAACTGGTGATTGCTGTTATCATCGACAACATCGAGAACCAGAACAAGATTGAGAGTATGGCTGTTACCCAGAAACACATACAGGTTTGAACAGCAGGACTCGAGTGAAGGTAGACAGAGCAGTGTCTCTTACGTAATATTTCTTGAAGAAGTGTTATTCAGGGATCATTTTGTCAAACTAGAAAAGAAATCACAACTCTCCAAGGCCTTAGTAGACAGCTAGGAAGAGTTTTCACGCCTCACACATATTACACCTCACCAGGCAATTGTGGACAGCTAGGAAGAGTTTTCACACCTCACACATATTACACCTCACCAGGCCTTTGTGGACAGCTGGGAGGAGCTGGACGTGGAAGGCTCTGGCTTCATTGATGCCAACAATATGACAACACTCCTGCAAGCTGTTCCAACCCCTATGGGAGTAAAGGGTCGTGACCGCCACTCAAAATGCATTCAAGACATTGTCATGTCTATTCAAGTTCCATTGAGGTAAGGACACTTGTCGTGGAATTGGGGAATATGATAATTAGATATTGGGGCGCAATACTGGTGGGCTGGCACCTGTTATCATTTTCCCCTAAAGCCTCTCCATCATGGTTGTTGTTGCTGTCATGCCCCAGACCCTAGCTGTAGACCCTAACCCACTTCAGGATCATGCTTGATATGTCATGATGCCTCTCTCCCTCCCTCAGAAATCAGCGCATCCACTTCTTGGAGACTCTCCATGCCCTGGCAGGGCGTGTAGCAGGAGCAGATGTCCCAGCAGACCAAGAGTTCACCATACATGACAGGCTCATACAGAAGCTACCCAAGGTATGTCTCGCTATGAAAGGCGCTACAAACTGGCTCAAGTAGAAGCCTTGTAAATGCCCAAGGTGTGAATCACTGCATAAGGCACCACTGGTTCAGTTGAATAATCCTGGCAAAGGCCTTGTCTAGTTTTAATCTGTTTTATAATGGTTGTTTTCTTGCTGTCCACGTTCTGGATCCTCCTCTTCTGGCCACAGTGATCTCACAAATGCTCTCTACCTACTGCAGGATGAGATCCCACCCAAGTATTCTGTAGGAGGTGAGAGCCATTCCTCAGCATCATTTTTGTTTCTTCATAAAGAAAATGAAAGCATGTGCACTGCTGTACCATGGTATGGGTAAGCGGCCCTGCAGGAACGAAGTAGGACGTGCTGGAATAGCCATCAAATTATTTTGTGCATGTGTTTAACTTGCAGATTACTACGCAGCCTTGCATGTCAAGACTAACATCAAAGGATTTCTGGTTAGGAACACGGTGAGGAGAGAAAGTATGTCTGCCTGAGGGATGAATGAATGAAATAAATAATTGTCTCGAATGTTTGCTAGATAAAGAAAAAAAGCAAAACCTGTAAATTTATGTCTCTCACTCAGTGCATTATTGCATGGCCTTCAGTATAATTGCATCGCCTTTTTTTTCGTCGCCTTTTCAATACAGCTGGAACCAGTGTTTAAGCAGTATGAAGAGGATCTTCAGGAAGAGTTCAAGGTGGAGGAGGAGGAGAAAAAGTTTCCATTGATGAGGAAAGATGATGTGGGATCTTCTAACACAGCTGCCACAGACCAGCAGAAGCAGCAGCCTGGCATTCAGAAAGTGCCTACCTTGAGGAGAATGACAACCCTGACACTAGCTGAGAAACAGGCGTTGGGCATAACGGTGCATAAGCACGACATCGAGGCTGCTAAAGCCATGATGCAGGCTGAGGAGGAGCAGGAGGCTGCTGATCATGATGGAGTACCAGTCAAGGAGAAGTATGACTGGGATCAGGATTATGGGCAATGGAATGCCACTCCTATTCCAGAAGGAGAGGAAGGAAGTGGTACTATTGACACGCCATCACAAATCAGATCTGTGTTCCAATCTGCGCACTACTCTCTGGAAGGTAATGCTGAGAAGTTCAGTGGATCTATCCCTGCCTCTCGATCCTCGCTTTCTGCTAAAGAAGCTTCTGGAGGCTGTATCACTCACCAGGATACCTCCCCTGCAGCCTTGGTACCCTCAGAGGCTGCTCTTCGCGCTCTCACACCCTCAGGATCCATAAGAGGGGACTCTCGCCTGAGCCGTTCTCCTTCAGTCCGGGTGGACTCAAAGCCCCAGCGCCCTCTGTACCCTGCTTTGGGCCGTGTCGCCAGCCATCGCATATCTTCCTCTCAGCTCCCAGATATGCCTCCAGGCGCAGGAAGCCTCAGGGGTCGTCGCACAAGCTCTATAGATCAGCTGACTGCGATCGCAGGCGCAGCTGTGATACAGCCAGAGAGCAGCTGGCAACGCACTACACCTTCTGAATCGAGATTTGTGTTGCCAAAGCCTGTGATCCCTCCAGTCAACCCAATTCCCCCTCAGCTGCCCAGCCTCATGGTATCCTCTGGTGGTTCAGAGTTGAGAGCCACAGCTTCCCCTATCACATTTGGCCCCTCAGTTGATTTAGGATCCACAGGCAAGGGTACTGGGGGATCTGAGATCTCAGCAAGCAGTGACTCACAGGAGCACTTAGCTTTTGAGGCCAAATCAGGGTAAAATTGTTTGAAGGCTAATGCTTGCAGTCGTGAGGAGGTGGATTGTTCCATTTCAGATGCATAACTCTATATTTCATGGCTGATGTTTCAGCGCTGCCAAGATGTCAATTGTAAAGCAATGTTGCTCCTGCTCCTTACTAGTAAGTTTGTGACCCTTTTAGGACTTTTGGACGCATAGGTGGGTGAGACTCTGAGATGATGACAGAAATTAATATTATGTGTGCATTCTAGTTTTGTGGTTAATTTATCTAGTCTTGTTGGCTACTTAGTTATCTAAAACATTATCTTTGAAGCTTTCATCACTTGGCTGCGCCTATGGCACTCATGACTGTGTGCTTACGTTTAATTTAATTGTATTTTTCCTTGAGCAATAGAGACCCATTTCTGGCCTGATTGTTTGTAACCTGCTCACTTACCTTCTTTGTCTGATGATCATTAAAGATTCATTAATGTCAGAAAGATGTTAGCAGAAACTGCTTCAAGGCGTACATACTACCTACATTTAGAGAAATACGGAATGTTGAAGTGACCCAAAAACCCACGTAAATATTGCTAGTCATTTATTTCAGTCGAAATATTTGCGATGATTTTTTTCTATGTCGACGGGGTATAGTCTATAGATATGGATAAAAAGGTTTTACATGACATGATAGAGGCCTTGGCCATTGAATTTGAAATCATTCAAAAAAATAAAAATATTAAAGAGGATGTAAATAAATTTCTTGCTAATGCCTCGGCCCAGATGGAGGTGCTTAAGGTAAAAATCGTGAAGAAAGGCAATTTATGTTCAACTACCTCTAGGAACTACTTCTCACCTCCATCTGATCGCCTCAGTCAAATTCTGTTATGGAGGGCCTTGTGAGCAAGTTCAAGGCAGACTCAGCACTGGTAGCCTCACTGAATAAGAGGCTGGATGTATCATCTACTGCGTGCACAAGATGTTTAAGCAGCCCAGACTCAGCAGCTGCCTTCTTAAAGCAACTTTTTCAAACTCATGAAGTGCGCACGGCATTGGAGACAGCGTCAGCTACCTTCTCCCGTGCAGCTGAGTCCTTAGATTTGTCAACCTCTGTTGAAAGTCAGGCAGTAAGTTAGAGATACCCAGACCACATAGAAAGCATCAGTGAGCTTGATCATGATCATATGATATATTCAATGAGTTAATCCTAATCTTCTTTTAAAATATGAACTCAACAGGCTGGAAGCTTCTTTGGCCCAAGCATTTGATGCATGACTCCATGATGCTGCATGGTCTACATGACTCCATGATGCTGCATGGCCTACATGACTCCATGATGCTGCATGGCCTACATTACTCCATGATGCTTCATGGTCTACATGACTCCATGATGCTGCATGGTCTAAATGACTCCATGATGCTGCATGGTCTACATGACTCCATGATGCTGCATGGCCTACATGACTCCATGATGCTGCATGGTCTACATGACTCCATGATGATTCATGGTCTACATGACTCCATGATGCTGCTTGGTCTAAATGACTCCATGATGCTGCATGGCCTACATGACTCCATGATACTGCATGGCCTACATGACTCCATGATACTGCATGGTCTACATGACTCCATGATGCTGCATATTAAATGTGATGTTACCTGCATGGCACCAAGATACTGCTCCCTGATTCCATATTAAATGTGATGTTACCTGCATGGCACCAAGATACTGCTCCCTGATCCTATGATGACTGTTATACTCACGGGAGGTACAGCTTCAAGGCCATGAGTCATGAATACTTGTTGTCTGCTGCTTTAAATGAATGTCTCTTGGTGGTTTGAAGGTGGCCTGCAGGCCCTCAGCTGTGTCTGATGAAACGATCAGCGGTGTACCTGGCAGGGTTCCTCAAGCTATACCAATGTTTGACGTAAACCATGGACATGTGACCCTAGATATGAGTGGCAACAGGGGCCTACATGACTTGATGGAAAATGATACAGAGCCCAGCTTGCAGCAGCCTGAACAGCAAGAAGGATGTCAGCCAGGTTTCCTGGGTAATAGACAAGGAGGTAGTGTGGAGGACGATTTCAAGGGGGGTGGATGGGAGGGCGGATGGGATGATGATTCTGGAGTGGAGGGTGGTGACCTCTTTTTGTTTGATCAGCAGGGCGGTGCTGAGGGCGCCATCAGTGGTGTTGATGGTCACACTTTGACAGGAGGTGGAGGAATATTTGAGAATGTGAAAGGATTGATGCCCTTGCTGGGTGAGGGAGGAGTTATGCCCTTGCTGGGTGATGACGATTCGGGGTCCTCTGAGGATGGCTCAGGGTTTGGAGGGGGTTTCGGCATCAATGTCTCAAAGTATACAAAGCTGCTGGTGAGCCCACACCCATTATAACCCTATGCTTCTTAGTTGCCATACAGAGTAACTCGACATGCATGTTCAGAGTCGAATGCAAAAATGATATATCTGGGATGACGTTGTATTTCCAGAGAGTGTGGTATTGCCATCATTCATACATCTTGTACAGCAATATGCACATTTGTCATTGCCCTGTCTTTTCTGATAGAAAGAACTAATAAGCATACGCTCCTGCCCATTATTATGTCCCCTTCACCAGCAGGCATCACCTGAATCCCGCCTGGCAGCACTGAAGAAGCTGACTGGCAACAGTGTGTACCCAGAGGACCTGTGCTTTGCACCCTGCTGGCAGGACCTATTTGAAGCAATCATCAACTCATTGACAGAAGTATGGAGCTCCTGCCATAGTAGCCCCCTCAAAGAGAGTGCAGCCAGGCAGGTAGTAGCTGAAGTTTCAGAGCCCACTCGTCAGCTCCTCAACTCAGCTACTGTAAGTGGTGGCGGTGATACACTTCATTTCTATTCTGACAACTTGTCGGTAAATCCTCAACTAGGAGTGGACTCGTCTGAGGAGTGTCCAAACCGTGAACCTGAGATCCTCCGACTGTCTGTGCTACTGCTGAAACGTGTTGCAGGAGAGGCGGTACGCAGCTCCCCCCCTCACGCAGCCCACCTGCTCTTACTGCTCCATCCACTACTGATACAAGTTCACACTAATAATGGCATGTCTCAAAAAGTTCACACTAATGGCATGTCTCAACCTTATGCAGCTGAGTCTGAAACAGCAGTGTACTCCTCCCTCCCAACTGGATGTGTTGATAGTTTCCCACAGCAGTCTTTGATGTCGGTACCACAGCAGCCTTTGATGTCGGTACCACAGCAGCCTTTGATGTCGGTACCACAGCAGCCTTTGATGTCGGTACCACAGCAGCCTTTGATGTCGGTACCACAGCAGCCTTTGATGTCGGTACCACAGCAGCAGTGGAACCTGAGACGCACACATCCTGAGGTTTTTGAGGTGATGACAGAACTTGAGCGCCTGATTCAATGCCTCTCTCAAGACTGGTACATGCTGAAACCTAAGGTACAAAATCAGGTCGCCACTTTTCTTTGCACTCTGCTGCTGGAGGCCATACAGCTGGAGGAGCTAGAGGAGCTGGAGGAGCAGCACATGGGGTTATTTAATCCTGGCCTGCTACTATTTCTGCTAGACCCAAAGCTGAGTTGGCTTCAGCGCTTGACTAGCAGTGAGTGATGAATAGTGTGAGAGATGACTGGCAGTGCGTGATGAGCTATTGTTGTATATATGATGATGGTAGTGACCTAGATACCAAAATATGTCTTGCAACAGAAACATGCATTGCAGGTAGGAAACTACTACTACTTGTGTGTCTTTCATGTACTACTACTTGTGTGTCTTTCATGTACGACTGCTTGTGTGTCTTTCATGTACGAATGCTTGTGTGTCTTTCATGTACTACTACTTGTGTGTCTTTCATGTACGACTACTGGTGTGTCTTTCATGTACGACTACTGGTGTGTCTTTCATGTACGACTACTGGCGTGTCTTTCATGTACGACTACTGCTTTGAGCCTTCTGGTGGAATCAGAGTCTTTATTGCTGCTGTGTTTAAATATTTTGAGCGGAAAATGGAGAGAACGTGATACTAGAGTGTCGTCTCCTATAAATATTATTCATGGCCTGGCTAGCTCTCATGCTTCATTTCCTATTCTTTCTGCTACAGAAGCTTGTAGCTGTACTGCCATAATATCAGCTACCATGCAGTCACAGCTACCTGAGCACCTCCTCAGGGCACTTCAGAAGCACAACAACAGCCTGATGCCTGCAACTGGCCTTGATGATGTGGAAGGAAAAGTGTGCTCACCACCTTACTTAGGAGATGATGTGGAAGGAAAAGTGGGCTCACCACCTTACTTAGGAGATGATGTAGAAGGAAAAGTGGGTGATGAGGGCTCACCTTACTTTGGAGATGATGTGGTGGAGGGTCAGTCTAAGGCAGTGGATCAGGGTGTTGGAAATGCTTGGGGGGGCTATGTCATGGACCCGGGATCCATGAAGAAGCTGCATGTTTCACTGTGCTGCATGACAGCTGTTTGCCTGGTAGCGTGTCCAGACTCAGCAAACTTTGCACAGCAATCCACTCTTGATGAAACTGATGATATGACATATGATGTAACTGACTTAACTAAGCCTCCAACTGATACCCCAGAGCTAGACACTACAGCAGGTACACCCTCTTTGAGAGCTGAGTTAGCACAGCAGCTGCTGCTTCAGCTATGCAGAATTACAGCAAGTACCATCAGCAACAGTACCTCGCTACAGCCCCTGGATGCTGAGTCAGGTGGGTACAATGCGAAAGATCAGGCACTAGGTCCTCAACTACCTCCTCATCATCATGATCATCCTCTAGCATTATACAGTGCTGCCTCCAGTAAGAGCCATCTCTTTCTTGTTGTAGGGAGTAATGGCTCTACCGCAATGCCCTCTTGGGTGTCTAAGCTGGTTGAGGGTTTATCAGGCTCCAGTCCTGAGCTCATACAGGGTCCCCAACTTCAGGCCTTGCTAGAAGATCTGCTGAGAGGAGCAAAGGACATCAAGTCACAGCCGACTTCTCAAGAAGCAGCATGTGGTGGCAACAGGAAAGACTCAGGAAATGGAGGTGCCTTGTTTATGAGACAT
Source organism: Chlamydomonas eustigma (assembly GCA_002335675.1). Classification (NCBI taxonomy): domain Eukaryota; kingdom Viridiplantae; phylum Chlorophyta; class Chlorophyceae; order Chlamydomonadales; family Chlamydomonadaceae; genus Chlamydomonas; species Chlamydomonas eustigma. The sequence goes on along the minus strand of BEGY01000110.1, from coordinate 44,541 downwards.
GAGGGTTGGTGGTTGGAGTCAGTTGCAGGGCTGCTGGAAGCCATGAGCTCCAGTGAGAAAGGCCGTCTGGGCCTTCTGTCATGTACCCAGCAGCAGCAGGAGAAGCAGCAAGGAACAATGAGGCCTCCGCCTGCACCTGCAGCGTTGCTGTCCAAGGGCAGCTTCTCAAGGAACAGCCTGGGTGATATGGCGGCCACATGCAATGATAACAGACCCCAGAACCCACCCATCATTCTCTCATGTGCACTGGATTTGCTGGATGCACAATCTACCTGGTCAAGAGAGCAAGCTGCCCTTCATAATGCCACTGCTGCAGTACAACTGCCTACTCCATCCACTGCTGCTGAACCTCCAGCTCATGCAGTGATGGCAGCAGCGTCTTCAAATGAGCAAGCTGGCTCCTGTCCACTTAGTACTTCTACACCTCATACTCCATCTCCTGCTGCTGTCTCAAGTGCCAAATTTGCTGCAGCACCTTCTGCTGCTGACAATGCTGCCCAGCTTCCAACAGCTGCATGGAGGTGCCTTAAGGTCATAGCAAGAGTCTTGGGCAGCAGCTACCTGCAGTCAGACTCTCCACTTCTGTCCATTTTTGCAGAGACAGCATCTAAGCTGTTGCGGCTTGTTGCAGCGTTGGAACCTTCTAGTACATCAGGCAAAGGAGGCAAAGCAGATCATGGGGCAAGGAAGATGAGCACCTCTAACACTGAAGCTGGGATACAGCAAGTAGAAGGCGACAAGGTTTCAGAAAAAGTTGCAGATGTGATGCTTGCAATGTGTGGAAGCCCTGAAAGTGCTGTGCAAGTTTGCAGGCGTCCTGCTGCATTGCAGGCAGTGACTACCTGTGCTTGCCAGAAGCTCGCATCTTTTTATGCCGTCCAGAAGACACAGAGGAGTGACTTATCTGACTTGTCCTCTGACAGCACTAAAAACACATGTTTAAGGAAAGAAGATCTGGACTTGCTCTTTAATGTGTCTACCTTGAGTCTCTCCTCTGTAGCATTACAAGAGCTGCTGCAGCATGGTAAGATTCCTCTTAAGCAATCAATTGATCTATGAGTTTGGATTCAACTAAACTCTTCATCATCATCCATATCTATCCCTCCCCCTTGATCCTTCCTTCTCCAATCACCTTCTGAGAAGGTCTTGCGGACTCCATGCTGTCCTGGTTGGAGACTCTGTCGCATTGTCCAGATTCAGCTATGGCACTACAGATGGTGCCAGCAGATTGTACTGCCCTCTTGCCTCTGTGTACTGCCCAATCCTTGATGTGCTGGTATGGTTGGGTCCCCAGTCTGGCAGCGTGTGAGCCTGGCAGGCAGCTGCTCAAGGTATAAGTGTAATGTGTGATGTGCACAGATCGGTTTGAAGGTCATACTATTTCATATTATTTCACTTCAGCAGAGAAGGACTTCAAGAGGATTAGTTGATATCTGTTACAGTTGAAATTCTTTCTTTACAGTTGCAGTGTTTTATAAGCTGCAATACTGCTCACAGGTGTTAGTGACATGGTTGGATAACAGTCCTAGTACTCGACCCACATTTCAGTATTCTGAGGAAGAGGAAGAAGAGGAAGATGTTCATGCATCTGAGGGGCATAGAAGAAAATCAAGTGATATAGAAGTTCCAGCTGAGGAAAGCGGCTCTGGACATGCCTCAGCTACTGCGTTGAAAGATGTGACTGTGAAGCATCAACATATATTAGATGAAGATGAGGTCCTGCTTGCTACACCTCTAGAGGGCTCCCAGATCTCGCTTCGCTGTTTGTCTCTCTTGGCTCATGATCTGGACTCTCTCTCAGCTTTAGACAGGCAAGCTTATAAGTTGATATCCTGATGATCAGGAGGGAGATAGATGTGTCGTATGAAGGATGATGACTGAAAGAAGTACCGTTGATGAGGTACTTAGACGGCGGATGATATTCTGATGATCAGGAGGAGGATAGATGTAGTGTCATAAGAGGATGGTCACTGAAAGGGATACCACTAATGAGGTGCTGAGACGGGCTTTGAGTTGGTTGTTAGAGGATGGGTGGATGATATCCTGATGAGCAGGATGCCTGCAAACTATAGTGCAACGGATATGAGGATGAGTGAAGAAGCAATAATTGTGATCAGGCATTCAAGAGCGCAATAGCTATCTGCGTTGATTCTGGAATCATCTATAGGAACGATGTTACTCTTTTAACCAGATCCTTTATTTTGGTATAATTCTTTGTGAGGAAGCAAAACGTATCTGTGCTTTGTTCATTGAAGCTGTGTGTTTTAAGGTCGAGATTGTTCAGTGGAGATTGACTGTAGTGTTCGCCACTCATTCAGGAACACTCACATTCGGTGGTATCTCAACCAGATACTCACTAGCTCTCCCCTTGACCTCACTCAGCAGTCTCCTGGAGTGATGTTCAAAGAGGCTAAGTCAGCTTCAGTAGAGGTATGTGCTGGAGCAGGAGCTGGAGCAGAGCTGTTAGGAGCCTCAGCATCAGCTGTCCCATCCACTGTTGAGGTGCATGTTGAGGGGCTTCCTGCTCCTTGGACTGTGGGGGCAGTGTCATTATCAGCAGATGCTCCGGGCGCAAGGTGTGAAGGCTAGGAGTGTGCCATGAATATTTGCAGATTGAACATATCTTCTTCGGATATGTTTTTGCTGCCATGTTTTTGCTTTCACACTGCCATACTTTGCTTTCAAAAACATGTTTGCAGTACTAATTTGAACAGTTCTCTACTACGTGGTCTGTCCCGCAGCTATCTGCTCCACAGGCTGCGTATGCTTGCCAAGTTAAAAGCAACATCAGGACAGGCTGGCTCTCTCCAGTCAGTGAGGTCTAGGAGAGAAGGGAGGGCAGGTGCTAGTGTCAGCTTCCACACAGCTTCACCCCTGACTGCGGGTTCTCATGAGGAGCAGCTAACCAGCAGTACAGAGAGCCCAGCCTCTGCAATAGAAGCAGCAACTGGGAGTGAGGTTGCACTGGCTGTTCAATCCGATCCAGGTATGACAGACCCAGCTGCCTGGATCCGGGTAGTAGGTACTGCTCTACATACGGATGTACAGGTGCTGGATGCGCTGTCTGGTGCTGTGATCCTTCTGACACTCCAGCGGCTGGCGATGGTGGCTTTACAGGTAACTGAATGGTCAACTGAATGAGGGTTTCTCTTTCTAAACCACAGCTCGTCAGCATAGGAGGTCTTTTGGGAAGTAACAACAATGAATGTGTGATTGTTTCAATACAATTCCTCTTTGTAAACAGCATAGCTTATTTGCTGTATGTGGCTGCATGTGTGACTTCATGGTAGCTTGTACATGTGTGACACCATGGTGTGACTTCATGGTAGCTTGTACATCATGTGTGAATTCATGGTGTGAATTCATGGTGTGAATTCATAGTAGCTTGTACATGTGTGACACCATGGTGTGACTTCATGGTAGCTTGTACATGTGTGACACCATGTTGTGACTTCATGGTAGCGTGTACATCATGGTGTGACTTCATGGTAGCTTGTACATGTGTGACACCATGGTGTGACTTCATGGTGGCACAGGCTGAATGGTCAGTCTGAATGCTTAACAATACTTAAACCAAGCTTTCATCCTTTAATCATCATGCTCCTCCATTCTATTAACAGTCACCTGCAAAACACCTCAGAGGCAGGCCAGAGGCTTTATGGGCTCCCACCTGTCAGTCTAACCCAGGCTTTGCTCTGCAGCTCACGGCTGCCTCCTTCAAGTCTATTCCCTCTTCTCAGATGAACTCTAGCTGGGTACTACTCCAGACAGCTTTATGTGTGGATACTCAGGTATTCCCCTCTGGGTTCAGCCTAGATCTTGCATTGGGAGCACCTCATGAGCTGTTGGACAGTGAGGATGCTGCCTCACCAAATACACAGCATTGCTCATCTAACAGCATTGTTGGTGGGTCCTCATCTGCGTCACTGAAGCTGTTTCATCAGCTGTGGTGGAAAATGGATGCAGTTAACACATCTGACTGGGAGAAGTTAGCTGAGGAGCGCATGGGCTTGAAGGCATCTGAATGGGTATTGGCACACGCCCAGCTCTTTCAAGCCGTGGCTGCTGCCGTGCGAAGTAGTAAGGGCGCCACATCCCTTGGTGCTACTACTTCCAACAGCAGAGGCAGAGCTGAACACGGGACCTCTGGATCTGGATCTGGATCTGGATTCACTCTTGTGGCAGATCACGCTGGATCAGGATCTGACTGGTTCCTTTTCTGGCTTGCGGCTCTCTCAGGTCGCTCTAAAGAGCATGGCTCTGGAACCTCCGTGCCTGCAGCCCTAGATCTGCTTACTGCCCTCTCACAGTCCCCAGCATGTGTGTACTGGTGGCCAGCCTACGGTTTCAGAGCACAGGGAGATATGCCTCGACTGACCTTGTGCAGCTGTGTCCAGTACCTGATGACAGCTGAGATGCCTCAGCTATGGGCAGCATTTCTGGAGAAAGGTTTCCACCCAGGTCATATTACAGGGCGCTGGTTACAGTCATGCTTCTTTGGATACATCCCAGGTAAGAGTTTGTGTGTTCACGTTTTCATGTGTAAGGATTTCAAGTCTTTCGTCACTTGTCGTTAGATTGAATCAAGTGCCTCTTTCAAGTGCGTGTTTTGTTTATTCAATTGATATTCTAACGGACCAATTTTACCGACGAACTTGTTCAGACATCGATCATGTTAAGGTTTCATCAACCATTACCACCATGAATCATCGATCATGTTAAGGTTTCATCAACCACTGCCACCATGAATCTTGCAATGAGGTGTGTCCTCTTAGTGAAGTAAACAACTTGGTCCCAAACTTACCTAAAGCTGACTGTCTCAATCAAGGGCATATTCATGAGTGCTCTCAGTCAAGGGCATATTCATGAGTGCTCTCAATCAAGGGCATATTCATGAGTGCTCCCAGTCAAGGGCATATTCATGAGTGCTCTCAGTCAAGGGCATATTCATGAGTGCTCTCATGTCTGCATTTATTTCTGATATGATGTGGTCTTGTCAAACCTGATGCGTAGCCCCAGAGGCAGCCAAAGTCATGTCCCTGGCCCTCCTGAATGGGCCTGACTACTTGGCCTATGCATGCATCGCCTTGTTCAAGCACATGGAAGAGTCAGCTGTGAGGCATCACTGCATCCATGACTTGCTCATTCAGAGCCTTCAAGGGAGGTTAGCCGCTGATTATCATGTCAGGTACTACCTAGAGGATGTGTCTCGGATGAAAAAGCAATACAGGGGCACTATGCTGTCAATGCTTTTCCCCTAACGACTGTTATTTTCATTTTCATAATGTACTTCCTATGTACTTTTCGACTGTGCATTAGCTCTCAAACTGTAAGTGGACTAACATTATAATTGCAATAACCGTTAAATCATATTTTATTCCTTTTGTAAGTGACTAAGCCTTCTTTTATCATACAGAGAAATTTTCAATTCAATCACAAACAAATTTGTTAACTGTCGTATGCTATGATATCACTCTAACACTTCTGTAAAAGTCATTATATCCCAACAGACACCTTCATGTAAGCTGTTTGAAGTTCTAAGCTCTAGATGATGAACTGCTAGAAAATGTGCAGCACTTCTGCAAAGAATACTAGCGATTGAAATAGTGATGAATGGAAGAAACAAGAAAGGTCCCTCGAGAAGTTGTCTCTTCAGCATATCATCAAAGCCTTTTCGCAATCAGCTCTTTCAGCCTGTCATTCCAAACGGCAGAATTGAATCATCTAACAATGCTGTGACCAAGCTCTCAAGAAAAAGACTCAAGGACTCAATTCCATTCAGATCCTTGATGTAATGTCCCTCTTGTTCAAGACCATGGCAGATCTTAATGCTCTCATCATTTTTGCGTTAACACCAGCACTTCAGAACATGAGCATCACTGTTGTCATGACTCCGTTCTGTTCCTTTTACTCACTGCGCACATCATGAATCCCCCTTAATGCCTGAAGTGGCGGACTCCACTTGTGAGCAGGACGACGCCATACTTGTTGCAGCAGTCAACAGCGTCTTGATCACGCAGGGAGCCTCCAGGATGCACAATGGCTTTAACCCCTGCTTGGCATGCAAGCTCTACAGAGTCTCCCCATGAGAAAGGGAAGAAGGCATCGCTTGCCAGTACAGAGCCCTGTGATGGAGGAATGACTTCTTATTGATTTAGGAACATAATGTTGGGCAAGATTCATGTAGGTTCATTATTTTGAACAGGTTATCGAAGGGAAATATTCAGCAGGGCTGGCGTGGCAACCAGGTATTGAGATAAATGTACTCTTGACTGGCAAGGAAGGCGCAAGCCTGTCTCTATTACCCTGTTAGCGAAAAAACACTTTCATATCTAAAATTAAGTTCTAGTTGTATGGATTGATTCTCTATGCTATGTTGCTGCATGCTCGTACCTCGACCTCTGATGCAGATTTCTCAATCGCAATCCTGACACTATTAACGCGATTAGGCTGGCCTGAGCCCATACCCAACAGTTTACCATCCTTGGCTATTGTGATGGCATTGCTTTTTACATGCTTTACACACCTGGAAACATGTCAGCAGACTAAATGTTGGAAGACATATCCACATTAATAGATGGAGAACAAATTGCTGAAATCAGACGTATGTTGTCCATTAAATTGAGGGCTCACTCACCTCCATGCAAACTTGATGTCTTCTAGTTGTTGAGAAGTTGGCTTAGCTTCAGACACGACCGTGAAAGTTACTTCCTCAGGTGCAAGGCTGTCAGCATCTTGAGAAAGCCATCCGCCTGCTACCTGTTGATTGAACATTAAATAATAAACTTGGGGAGTTTGCATGAGAAATGTTGTAGCTCCTTAGCAAACAGATGTCTGACCCTAGGACAAGAAAAAGATCCCAGCTCTCTCAAAGCAAAACTCTGCTTGAACCTTGCATGAAATGCCAGCACATTGCTTAACCTTTAATCTGTCGAGGACAAAATAGAATAACTTACATGAGTTACATACCTGTCTTAAAGAGAGTCCTGATGGTGCTCGGGGTTTAGCCTCCAGGATCCTCAGGTTCTTGGACTTGCCTTTGAGGGTCTCCAAACCCTCTGGCGTGTAACCAGGAGCAATCACAATCTCATAGAACATGCGGGTCTCATTGTCATTGGGTGACCTGTGTAACAATCAGATCAATACAGTTCAAATGGTCACTCAACTACCCTTCACGCAACATGAAGTTGTATCTGTTGGATTATCAACTCAGTGGTGAGAAATTATACTGGAGAACCTTGAGCGTTTAATCTACTGGACAGGGGCTTTAACACTGCGGTCTGCACATAAAGCCTGAAAGGCATCATCTACTGGATATACAACATGGTCTACACATGAGACCTGGAGCGCATCATCTACTGGATATACAACATGGTCTACACATGAGACCTGGAGCACATCATCTACTGGATATACACCATCTTCCTTGTACCTGAATTCCCGGATCTCCTTGGCAAGAGCCTCATCCACAGGTCTGTTGAAGGCCACGATGCCCCCAAATGCACTGATAGGATCAGCCCTCACCTGCATGTACATCCAAGTCATGGAGAAATGGTACAAGTAGCCTGTAGTCTCACAAGAAGAACACTCCACAAAGTCCCCAGAAAGGATGGTCCATCAGGCCACATATCAGCGAAGAAACATAAAGCATGAATTTATGTGTCCCAAGCATGAATTTATGTGTCCCAAGCAACGAAATCCTTCACCAAACAAATCATCTTCGTACTCACTGCTAGCCTGTAAGCCTCTAGCAGATCCTGCCTGGTTGCCACACCACATGGGTTAGTGTGCTTCACGATGACACAGCTGGGTTCCACATAGTCACACACACACTGGTAAGCAGCATCGGCATCCTGCAAGAGAACAATGTACAAAGGCAACATGCAACATCACAGCTGAGAGCATCAGGTTCATTGAGTTTGTCATGTCGTTGTGTACTGGTATCATTTTCATATCAAGTTTATGCAGTGGAGCAAATTCACTGCCTTCAGACCTGCATGATGCATCTCACCAGGAGATGATCCTATTCTTCAATTCATTCCACGGTAGTGTGAACTACATACCAGATAATTGTTGTATGACATCTCCTTTCCCCAATGCACGATGCTGGTGGCAACTCCTCCCATCGTGGCCTCTCTCAGAGACTGATCTTTGTAGAAAGCTGCCTTCTGGTGGGGGTTCTCACCGTACCTACAATTAACGTAAGGCACAGAAATAAAGGACCTCACTGTACCTTCTAAACAAACCTTACTTTAAGTTGAAGTAAGGTTTAGCAGTAAATCATAATGGCTTGGAAGTCCTGAAGTTTTCAGCTGCACACTAAGGTCCTGAAAAATGTCACAGACACGCAGGCCATCCAGATTTCTGAGGGCTGCATTGCCGCTGTGTGAGATTGGACTTGCCTGAGAGTCTGATCTAAGACCAGTGGCACAGTCATGGTGGGTGCTGGCCCGCTACCCACTTTACTCCACAACCACTCAGACACCTGACTGTCATAGCTAGAGCAGTGCTGCATAGACAGAGAAGCGGTGCATCAATAAGAAGTACCATCACAGCTTGATACCCATAATCCTTTCTGCATGATCCTCTCAACGCATAAGCATTTATTTTGTAGACTGTGACAAGACATAGCAGGGCCATGTTTGAGAGAGCGAACGACATAACTCACCTGGAAAGCCTTCCAAGCCATGCGCTTCCTGAATTCAGCAGCTTCCTTTGCATCAGCACCAGAGGCAACAACCTTGGCCAGAAGCTCGATGTAATCTGAATGAAAAGATAGGGCGTTTATTTAGTGTATTGATGCGAAAAGTCAGTCAGATCTCCTCATTGCGTTTCGCCTCTCATCCAGCTCCAACCAGCTGTACTCAAAATCATTCTTAAACACTGCATAGAATGAAATCATACTGAGGAGATGCTTCTTCGAACACACCTGCTGGGTCTACCACTACGCAAACATCTGCCATGTTCTTAGCAGCTGCTCTAATCATAGCAGGTCCCCCAATGTCAATGTTCTCAACACCCATCTATGTTTGCAACAGAGAAATGAGGATCTTTGTAGAATAGAAGGAACGTTATAGTGCACAAGTGTGGGGTCCCAAGCGACTCACATTTCAGAGGGAGGCAAGAGCCGGTATGAGACTAGAGACAACACATCCAATACACATACATGGCATCAAAATATGGGCATTAAAAATCGTGTTTTTAAGTGGACACAATGTTGGCTCTTCACATCTCAAAGGCAGGCTCAGGGATTGCAGTCACTGTCTTGTGGAATGGATACAAGTTCACACAATGTTCACACAATGTTGGCTTTTCACACCTCAAAGGCAGGCTCAGGGGTTGCAGTCACTGTCTTGCGGAATGGGTACAAGTTCACAACCACCTGGTCGTTCATTCCATCAAGGTATCAGGTAGTTTGCAGAGTCTCATACATGAACAGTCATGGAGAGCAGGACATAGCATAGCAACTAGATGAATAATGCAAGTCATGTGTTGTAAAGGACTCTGAGGAGAACATATAGCTGAAGAGATTCAATATAGATCAGATATTTATTGCACTTGATTGTGCAGCATTTCAAATTATCTGAAATCATGATGGTGTTTCCCTAATAATCCTAACTCTGGGTACACATCTGCCATGTTATCAATGCTGACTCACCAGATCAATGGGCTGGATCTTGTGGCCTGCAATCGCTTCCATGTGTTGCTTGTTGTCACGGATAGCCAGGATACCACCATGCACTGCAGGATGGAGGGTCTTCACTCGTCCTGAAGATACAGAAATGAGAGGTGTAGGCAGGATGGAGTCAATCATGAGGGAGCTCACACACATCAAGTAAAGAGCAAGGTCATGAAAGAGATAGGTACAGATAAATATAAACCCACTCACCATCCAGCATCTCAGGGAAGCCAGTTACATCTTCAACCTTCTTGACAGGTACCCCGGCTTTCTCAATGGTGGCGGCTGTGCCACCTGTTGAGATGATCTCATAACCCTCTGCATGGAGACCCTGAAATAAAATAAATATGTAGGTAAATACTGAGTGTACAAAAGAATACCATTATCAATTCAGGTATTAGAGCAGGAAGGGTGAGAGAGGTTTTCGTGATGAGAAGGAAGGTAACCTTGTCCTATGGTCACCTTCACTAGAGTTTCAAGGTCAGCCTTGTCGGAAAGTGAGATGAGTGCGCGTTTTTGAGCCATCGCTGTAATGGCGGCAGGAATCAAAACGTGCGTGTCGTCAGCCACAGTTGTAACTCAGTAACTGAATCCGTCTTTGATGTTGTGAAAAAGGAATAGAGACATTTAAGAACTTACTTAAAACAGCTCTTCGGCTTGAAACGCCGAGTATGATGGGGATTCTTGACGGGGCGTTAGAATGCAGGCAGTTGCCAGTTTGATTCCTGACAGTGCCAGGCGTGAGTGATCTAGATTTCTGGCCTAAGAAAGCACGCGTAGCCATTCTCATGTCTGACTGTACTTGGATGCCCAAGTTGTCCATACACGTGTTTGACGTGGCGGTGCGACGAGACACGAGAGCCATCCTTCACTAACGTTGCTTTCAAAAACGACAGCAGTATACAGATATAGATACAATGTCACTTTAATGAACTGTTTTCGCAGTTCATGCTCACAAAACGAACCATTTATGACTTCGGAGCTACAATCGTTATCTTAGGTCCTGGATAAGACCTTTGACATAAATATTGATAGAGAGCCTCCTCAAAATGGCTGTCTCTCAAAGGGCATTCTCATCGACGAAAACAGCAGCCGGGAAGTCCTTATCTGTTCGTGTTAGTAGAGCACCGACTGTGCAAGTTTTTGCTAGAGAGTCTCGTATTGGAAGTAAGCCTATCCCAATCCCTAAAGGTGTCTCCATTTCTGTGGATGGAACCACGTTGAAAGTGAAGGTATATATTCTCTTGGAGGATTTGCAAGCAAATCAACTGACATGCATTCAATTGGCAGGGACCTAAGGGAGAGCTAGAGAGGACATTTTTATCGGCCGTCAAGCTTGAGCAGGTTTAATAAGAATCTCATTATCATGTCCACTTTTCAACACTTAACACAGTGCTTGTTCCAGGACGCTGGCGTTCTAAAGGTTAGCAAGGCCGACGAGTCTCGGCTTGCACAGCAACAACACGGCTTGACAAGGTGTGTGCACACACCCAAGCTGTTTGTGTGTCTCTAGACAATGGCATTTATTAAACTAGTGAATGCTTGCTGCATCGTAGAACACTGGCGAGCAACATGGTCGTGGGTGTATCAGATGGCTTCAGCAAGGTTATGGAGCTAGTTGGTACTGGTTACCGTGCAGCAGTGACAGGACAGGACCTTACACTTAGCGTTGGCTACAGTAAACCACGTATTTTGCCTATTCCTGAGGGGCTGAAGATTACGGTGTGAAAAAACAGCTGCATGGTCAATTTTTTGAGAGCTTGTTTAACAGCTGTGCAATTAAGATATCGAAAACAGTATATTGTGGCCATGAGATCTTTCACGCTTATGTCCCTCTCATGAGCTGTGATTCCCCAAGTTTCTCGAACTTGAATCCTCAACACAACAAGGAAAAACCTAATTGTATCTGTGAAGTGTGATTATAATTGCTGTTCATCAGTAGCTTGGTGGTGACTGTTCATCAGTAGCTTGGTGGTGACTGTTCATCAGTAGCTTGGTGGTGACTGTTCATCAGTAGCTTGGTGGTGACTGTTCATCAGTAGCTTGGTGGTGACTGTTCATCAGTAGCTTGGTGGTGACTGTTCATCAGTAGCTGTTCATCAGTAGCTTGGTGGTGACTGTTCATCAGTAGCTGTTCATCAGTAGCTTGGTGGTGACTGTTCATCAGTAGCTGTTCATCAGTAGCTTGGTGGTGACTGTTCATCAGTAGCTTGGTGGTGACTGTTCATCAGTAGCTGTTCATCAGTAGCTTGGTGGTGACTGTTCATCAGTAGCTTGGTGGTGACTGTTCATCAGTAGCTTGGTGGTGACTGTTCCTTGGGTGACACCTTCATTAGGTGGAGAAAAACACAAATCTTACAGTTGCTGGCTATGACAAAGTGGTAGTTGGGGACTTCTGCGCCACTGTGAGAAGGCAGAGACCTCCTGAGCCTTACAAGGGAAAGGGTATTCGCTACAATGGAGAGGTCATCAAACTCAAGGAGGGCAAGGTGTGTGGGATGCTGTCATGTAGTGGTTGGTGTCAGCAGTGTGTTGTAAAAATGGCTTATGACCCAACCTTGATCTTCTCTCACAGGCTGGAGGCAAGAAGAAATAAATCAGAGGTTTCTGGCTGGAGAGTTATCTGGCTGGAGATGGTTGGTTTCAAGTACGCCCTGTCACTTTCCATGGTGTTCTGGCTTTCAGTGGTGTCTACTTGCTCTGCATACCTGCTGATGATTTCCTGGGCTTTGATATCTGCTTTGGAATTCCACACCATTACTCTTGTACTGTTATTTGTACAGCCTTAGAGCAGACCATCACAGTTCTCTTATGATGCTGCTGTACGTCTTAACCTGCTCTGCATTTCAAGTTCTCGTTGAATGAAGATAATTCAAAGTCTATGGGCAAGATTAAATTGAAGTTAGCTGCAATATTCGACTGCTAGCTGCTTCATAATGCCAGTCTTGAAAACAGACTAAAGCTATCCAGTCCATGCCAGATGACTCCCATGCAGAAAGGCTCCAATATAATGACCTCTGCGTCAACCCAGCTATCATTCCTGTAGAAATGTACCATGGTGAAGGATTGCACTTCACAACTACACAGAAAAAGCATAGTTCAAAGCCGCGCGAGGTCTTTAACTTAAAAGGTTCACCCGCATTAGAATCCTAGAATACTGATGACAAATAAGATGAGCCAACTGGGGGACACTGCCACTTACTGAAAACCTGTTTCTGCAATGTGACCAAGCCCTCTGTACACTGAAGTGACCTGCAGATGAACGCACACATCTACTAAACTCATTCGGTTCAAGAATCATGCATACTCACCCAACAAAATTGCACAGCATGCATACTCATCCAACAGCGTTGCGCAGCATGCAGAGATGAGTGCAACAGTCACATCATATCCTCCATGGCATGACCTGCTTAATGACTGGCCAGACATTGCTGCTTGTCCTATCCTCCAACTCTTACCTTGAGGGCTCCTGGCACTAGATCCACTCCTGTGGCACAGCCTGGAGGCAGCCTTAAGGAGGTCCCAGGAGCACATGTAGGTGCTGGATGAGGTGCTGACAGGTCCATAGCTATCGAGATCTGCCATAAAGAGCACATCAAACTTTAGCTGAGACAGCATCAAGAAGCTGAGATACTAGGGCTCCATGATCAGAGTGAGCTCCTTGCCATGTCAAGTGAAGCAATGTGAGAATAACTCAGGCTGCGACAGCCTTGTTTAAACAAGACAACATGGCTTGGATCAAAGACCTATCAGCATCACCTGCTACATCAAGGCCTGTCATTCAATACTTTCATACTTCCATACACTAAATGATGTTTTGCATTGTGTCATAGTTTTATGCGACATGTTTTATTCATCATGAAGTGCTCTCTCAGTGTCCAATGATAGTCTCACTTGTCCTGCAGGAACATTGCTGTCTCCCGTCACTTTGTGACCCAACAGCAAGGGCACCTTGTCCTGTGAGTCGGCTATCCTTTCAGTGGTCTGTGCAGCACCAGTATCAGCAACAGGAGCATCACCAGCTGGTAGACCATCCAAGCCCCCCGGATGCTGCTCAAGCTAAACATCATTAAGGAGGAACATGCATTCTCAAAGGAGTCAACAAGCTCGTCAGGGATGAATTAATGATGATGTTCACCAGCGAGGGATCTCAGTTTTGTCAAGGAGAATAGTTTACCAATGCAGAAGTGGAAGGCACCAAACTCATAACCGAATCTTTACAGAAATCATCATCAGGAAACCCCCCGATCATTTGAATGGGATGCAGTAGTTAGGGATGGAGATGTACTCCACGAGATGTACTCTATGAGATGTACTCCATGAGATGTACTCCATGAGACCCCCCAAAGAGGCATTAGCTGTCACCATTGTCTGGAATGATGAGGGCACTGTCCATCAGATCCCTCCTTACCACAAAGTTCAGGATCTCAATTCCATGGAGGCCATAGCACCCTCTCCAGAGACCAGCCAGATTGTGCCCGCCACCCACCTGGTGTGACAGGACATGAGAGGAGGGGAGGCTGGTCGTTTAAGAGGACAATAGTCTTATGAAGGGTGTTAGGAGTTTGTATGAAGAGACACAGTATAAGTAGGTTCAAGTGTGAGAATGTGTGAACTACAGTTATTCATGGCTAGAGGCATTGTGCAGAAGAACTAGAAGCCCTGTATGCAGAGACTGATATCATATACCTATTCTTCAACAATTGCTTGCATATCATCTCACTCTCAGGGGGCAGTACAGCAAATCATCTCACTTTCAGGGGGCAGTACAGCATATCATCTCACTCTCAGGGGGCAGTACAACAAATCATCTCACTTTCAGGGGGCAGTACAGCAAATCCCCATCCTGAACACCCTCCAATAGCCGCCCCGATCCATAATGTCCTCGCTCCCCACTGCTGTAGTAGTTGCTAAGAAATCGTGCATGCTCAATCACGTAGAATCTCAGCATACGCTGAGCATGAGATAGTCCAATGTCAGGGACCTCCATATCCACTGCAGGCAATGACATGAGGGCACACAAACTCAGAACAGTAGAGTATTACCTAATCATTTATGAAAGTTAAGCCCTACAAGAAGCAAACCGCTATGTGTCCCTAAGAATTGAATGTCCAGTAATACAGCAACAACTAAGAATTGCAACTGTTTGGAGCTCATCAGAGTGGACAGCCTCCTAATAATAAACTATTACAATGTTCTCAGGGCTCAGGATCTCGGGACACATGGCTCAAACCTGAATCAGGGTCCTCTTCCTTCAGCACAGTCACGCCATACTCCTGGGGTAACTGTCCTGACAGACTCCCTGTATGTCTGAGCAGTGGCTCAAAATCCATGTGACGACACTTATTAGAGCATCTGTGTTTTAACAGCAAGGAACGCATCAGCAGCAATGACTGCATTTGAAGACTCTTGCAAGTTCTATAATGACATGACAACAGGAGAGCTGACATTCAGTAATTTACAAGACCTGATGTTGTACAGGCACCAAATTACTAGAATCTGGTTGCAACCAACATGATCAGCAATCATGTTTGGAGTATTGACAAGGTTACTAATCATACCTTACTATCAGCCCCTGGGTGATGCCATGTTCATCTGTTATGATCGTTGCAGATGTGACATGGTTCCGACGAGCAGGAGCATTGCCATCTGTGCAACAAATAGAGACATGATGCACTGATTCTCCTTGATTGACACCGGCAGACCCAGGATTCGGAGCCCGGCTGTGGTGCAGGGACTCAGCTATTCCAGGTACAGCATCAGCACCTAGTTCCTCTGTCTGAGAGGGTGACTCATCTACACTAAGAAAGTCATCATCACTGCCCTCTTCTCTAAATATGTCGCTTGTAGCACTACTCTCTCCATTCTGGTCAATATGCGCCCCTAGGTCTGCAGCACTTAGGTAGCTGTCTTCACTCTTCACATCTTCCTCTTGGCCTTGTACCTGCCCAGAGCTCCATTCTGCTTGTTCTGTATTCCTCATCCCGTGGCCTTGTCCACGAGAATAAGCAACATCAACCCCAGATTCTGGTCCTACTTCTAGAATTCCTTCTTCCCTATGTAGGATTGCTGCATTCTCATCGCTGTGCTGCTTTATGACTGAATCTCTTAACAAGTCAGTCTGACGAGAGCTAATTATGTAATTAGGGCTAAGCATGTTGCTTTCAACTTTCAGGAAGGGCCTGCCCAAAATTGGTCCATTGATGCGATGCACAATGACGCTGTACAAAACAATGGCAGGTGGCTCTGCCTTTGCCACCACCAGCCCTCCAAAAGGGGCATCATGTGCATACCAGAGGCGTGCAACGGGTTCTGAATCCTCCTTTTTATTAGGTGCAACATGAGATGATGAGGACCGTGGTACTTGATTGACATGCAACTCCATGAGCAACCTGCCATACTTCACAAGTAATCCTAGGTAAAGTGCTTTGTATGAGGTTGCCCAGCCTTCGAATGATTCAATGCCATATAAAAAACAGCGAGGTCTCCAAACATCGTGGTCAGAATCACACAGTGACCGGCACCGTCTGCAACAACGCCCTAGTGACACAACATCGATATCGTCAAGCAGATTGATGATGTGGAAAAAAACATGGTCTGAAAGTTCCGCTATCATTTATGTAATAATAATAATAATAATAGAACGCCGAATCGTAGCTTGACGTAGAGGACAGAAGAACTCTGCCTCACCTAATAATAGCACACAGGACAGGGTGGACACGAGTTTTGAGCCTCAATACCTGCTCCAGGACCAGGAGTTACATGTCTGAGCAGGTTTGCGGCTCAAGACACAAGTTAACATATTACGTTTGCCTTGGGACAAAAGTTTTTGAAGCTCTCTTTTGCCTGCTTCTTAAACCATATAAATACTTAGGTATTTGAATATGCTATAATAAGAATATGCTATAATAAGAATATGCGTGAGAATATGCTATATAAAGCAGAATCTTTCCAAGATTGTGTGCTATCAGAGCTGGAGTCAGTATGCCAGCTTTTTGTTTCTCTCCTGCGTATGGGCACAGACCCTGTCAAGGTACAAAGCATTACCACTGAAAAAAGGTGGTTAAAAAAACAGTGCCTGGTGCATGAGCAGGCCAATCTGGCTTCAACCGAAGTCTGTTTCAACAAACATGACTTAACCTTGCTTTTTAAAATTTTGCCCAGGTCATTTCAGGGCATACGAATATGGGGCTCATAGTCAGTCATCAAGAGACGCTTGCTCTAATGATATCTGGTGACCCTGTGTTAAATGCACTGCCGCCTGCACCACACTTCTCATCAAAGCTCATCAAGACCATGATGTCCATCTGTGAGAAGTATGGAGAAGAACTGGGTGATGAATTGTTTGAGGCACTGAAGCCTGGACTGTTAACATCAAAGGTGTCACACACACGCTTGGGATTACCTGACGCTTGGGATTACCTCACCTGATACACAAATTTAAACGCTCAGCATCCGCTGCTTCCCCTTGGGATATAAAATATGGCCTTAAATAGCAATCTCTTGATATCAGATCGTTTTTTGAATCCATTGCAGCCCTGAATCCTTCTCATTAACTCACTCAGGTCCACACCTCAACTTGCTTCACATGCAGTTCTCTCATCAATGAACTCAATGCTTTATGCATGCAGGCCAGCGCCACACCTGGCCACACTTGGCAATACATGACATTCACTTACATTCACTGCAGCCTCCTGTTAAGAACACCTGTGGCTGTTAGCGACAGCTCTCAGGATGTGGTTGCATGCCCAAACTGCCTGCTTGAAGCACTCAAGCAACATGCAGATATCCTGAATATGCAGACGACAAAACATACAGATGATAATGATGATGGCTTTACTGACCATCACCATGATCAGCCAGGGGATAGGGATGAAGGCTGTACTGACCATCATCATGATCAGTCAGGGGATAATGATGAAGGCTGTACTGACCATCACCATGATCAGCCAGGGGATAATGATGAAGGCTGTACTGACCATCATCATGATCAGTCAGGGGATAATGATGAAGACTGTACCGACCATCACCATGATCAGCAATGCCCCCATGATCACAATCACAGCACATCAAGTGAGGGGCCACCATCTGCTGTGTCCTCCGTATCCGTATCCATAGCAAGCACTACTTCATCACATCCCCCCCTTCTAAGAAGCTGTGATCCAGGCAAAGATGTGCAGAGTTGCCAACACAGCTCCCACAAGCTCAGCAATCTCATAGGGAGCATCACTTTGCATGCATGTGACAACTTGCTGGAGGGTTCAACAGGGTGTCATCCCTGGGAAGCTGGATTCTCTTTGGCGCAGTATGTGCTCAGTTATGCTGAGGAGTTCAAAGGTGAGAACTTGCAGGAATATCACAGGAAAAGCAACTTGTTCAATCGTGCTCAGGGGTACTTGTGAGCAGAACTCTCATGCTATAATGTTTTACAAGAGATACCAAGAGTCTGATGTTGATGGCCATTGTGATACCAAGAGTCTGATGTTGATGGCCATTGTGATACCAAGAGTCTGATGTTGATGGCCATTGTGATACCAAGAGTCTGATGTTGATGGCCATTGTGATACCAAGAGCCTGATGTTGATGGCCATTGTGATACCAAGAGTCTGATGTTGATGGCCATTGTGATACCAAGAGTCTGATGTTGATGGCCATTGTGATACCAAGAGTCTGATGTTGATGGACATCATGATACCAAGAGTCTGATGTTGATGCCAATTTGTCTCAATTGCTCTGTGTAACATTCATGTGTCTGCAATGTGATGACGGCCCTCACTCTCTGCGGGTTTACAAGGTTGTTCAGTCATGGAGTTGGGGTGTGGTCTGGGCCTGCTGGGGGCTTGCCTTCACCATGTAGGGGCAGGCTCTATTATTCTCACAGATGGAGACCCTCAAACGTTGAGGAACTGCCAGGCTAATTTGGCCTTGAATGGCATCTCCGTTCATGGCGACAAAAACACTGTGCAGGTGCCAGTCGATGTGTTATTTCATAGGCAGTCCATAGTCTTGTTGACTGCAACAAAAAAAGAGATTGACTGGAGAGTGTCTGATGTGCAATTAATTGTATACCATCCATGTTAGTGCAAATGATCGCAACTTTGCTTTCTCTCATGATGAATAATTTGAGTACGCCGTACAGATGATGAAGTTCTGATTTTAGTCAAAAGCATGTCTTGACATGATGCTTGCAAGAGTAATAATCCATAAATGCTTGAAAGAACACTCATGCCATCCATAAGCGCCTCCTCCTACTCAATGATTGTAGCCTGCAGTAGTATGTTGCCATCTTCTGAGATGGCAGGATGAGGATGTGCAGACTTTGCTTGACACTCATGGAGGGTCTACGCCTGACATCATTCTGGGTTCTGACATTCTGTATGATTCAGGTGGATGTGCATGATTTCAAATGATTGGAAGGCTTGCTTATTGCTTCGTTTTTGCTGTCTTGCATCGTACAATCAGATTAAAAGGTAAAGCTACGATGTTCAAGTTGGGGTAACTTATATTCTAATCCTGCTTTGTCTACAGATACCTTTCCTGATTTGCTGAAGACCGTTAAGGCTCTCCTCAGCGAAGCTCCCCAATCAGGATATCATAGTTCGTATCAAGCAGAAAGTTTGAGGGACAGGTGTGATGATCCTGAGTTTCTTTCATTAGTAAAGGAGAACCCTACTGCTTTTATGCAGACAGAGAGAGGAATACTGAAGTGCAGGCATAAGTCTCATCATCGCTACGCTTTGATAGCAACCAACATACGAAATCAAGATACATTCCAGTTGTTTAAATCCCAAGCCACTACCTTGGGCTTGCATTTGGAAGACTGCACTGAGCGCTTGTTCAACATGCAGTTTTCTTTTTTACATCGGCAGATGCGTGAATGCCTGCATTGTGAAGTCCTCACCAGGATTACAATCAAAAGATAAATCCTTTTACTCTCATGCTTGACAACTTTCTACGATTCTTCATGACACCAATGTAATTTGCCTACCCTAAGAAAACTCTTCAATGTAATGCACCTTCCTAAAATATTGAAAACGGCTTTTAATATCAATTATTCAGTCACAAATTCTCTCAAATCCCACATTTGATGTAGATATCACCTACTATGTTGATAAAAAACATAGTCACAATTGCTGAGTCATAACCATACACTATAACTCCTTCACACTTTATTGCCTTAATACGGAGCCTGCACACGAGTGCTCCTTTATACTTGACTGTCTTAACTCTTCAGCAGGCACACTATTGCTCCTTTATACTTGACTGTCTTAACTCTTCAGCAGCATTCTTTCACACGACCCTTTGTTTTTAACATCTTCTAAGATCTCTCTGACATAAACACAACATACTGAGACTAAACTGCATTCATTCCAGGCCGGTGGGATGTGCATCTGAATCACAGTATCTTAACATCGCCTGAGCGGCCATGTTCCCCCGCATGCCTCCACCAGCTGTACTGTGCCAATAGTGTTTAGCCTTCACCAGCTATACTGTGCCAACCTCCGCCGACTAGACTATGCCAACAGTCTACAACTTGGCACAGCAAACAAACACGTGATAAAGACCTTGATCCAAAGACTGATCACAGCCATGAACTCCTCGATTATTTTTTTGCTTTGCATGCTGTATAGCCTAGGTTACCGTGTATCAGTCAAACATTGCTGAAGGTCGGGATAGCTTCTGGGCATCTACCAAGGCAGGTCGGATGCGCATCACAATATTCTCAAACTCCGTTGCTGATGTGGGATCCTTCCTTGCTGATACCCTGGCGGAGCTGTCCTCCTCCTCAGGAGACTGCTCAAAACTTGAGGCATCGGAAGCTCCAGGAAGTGAGAACTGGTGGAAGCTTCCATGTGCGCCATCATGTTTTGAGCCTTCTGCTGTTTTTAAGAAGATCTCACCCAAGGGCTTGCTGATGCCATGACCTTCCTGACTGAGATGTCTAGGGCTAAGACCTGCATGACTGTGGTAGCCAGGGCTCAGCACTCCGCTGCTCAAGTACCTCCCCAGCCATGACTCAGGATGCTCTTGATAGGGACTCCTGGCTTCACTGCTTTTTGTACCATTATTGGCTGCCGTCGTGAGGGTACCTGATGCGATCCTCAAGGGAGTATGGTGGAGATGGAACATGTGTTGGAGGTGAGGACGCTGACAAGAGGATAGAACTTGCGGCTCGCTTGAGCCTCGCTTGGGTTTGCGTCTGAACCTCATTATGGGACCAGTACAAACTGGATAAATGTTATCAGCAGGAGGTTTCAAGAGGCCACAACCTGGTATATCAGTGGCTGTGATGTGTTCCTCGAGAGTGGTGATGCTGTGAGATGTGCGACCTAGTGGAGAGATTTGCGGCTGTAATTCAGACACTATAAAGTCACTAGTTGGTGGAAAGTTAAGGCTTTGCGTGACAGTATTTTGTTTATTGCAGCGCAATGAAGATTCCGTTGAGGAGTCCGACGTATATGGGGGTGAAGCAACACTGTCTAGTCCAAACACTGCATTTGAATCATCTCCTAAGGAATCTGAGGCGTCAACGGACTTCTGTGGGAAGTCATGCTTCTTGTTCACGAGAATGGAGTCTGCGTAATCTCCTGCACTCCAGAAATATGAGAATTTCCTAGAGTTTTCAGCTTATCTAATATCTTATGTAAGAAATGAAGTCAGGGATGCAGATTCGAAACAAGTGGACACAATGAGGCAAATTTGAAAAATTGTTCATACAACTCCTTAGCCCTGTATTTTTCTGTCAAAAAGCAAATTCTAATACCTGGGCCACGTTCAGGGCTTTGCAAGCTCAATCTATGTTGCTTCGGCTCTGACAAAGGCTCTACAACACGGAAACAAGCAGTGAGACTCCTCATTCAATTAAGTTACAAAGCAATGCAATTCTTTAGCAGTCCGTAACATGCATCAGGTTCCAGAAATGTGTTGTATGGCGGAGAATGGACTGTTACTTTTCCTTTCAGTTAGCTTTTCACACAATTGCCAACTCGCTAAACGACAGGCACTCTTAGAACTACATATTTGTGTAATGGGAGATTTTATCTGTAACTGCTGCATGACATGCTCGAAAACACAAATACGACTGACCGAAATGAGCAAAAAGCTAAGCAGGTGGGAATTCCCTGCAAGGGAATTTCCTTCTAAGCAAGCAGCAGGTGCATTATCTACATGTAAGTGCATATCCAATACATTATTGTAATGTTTAAGCTCTTAACCTGAATTCTGATAAGCAGGAGTGCATAATGAATAGTAGGTATGTGGCAATGCAACACAGTCTGCAATAATTAATGCAGAGGTTTCAGCGGGTTGTTAATGCCAAATCATTTCATTATCTGAATAGGTAGAATCTCATCACAGGTAATGTGTCACATTTTGCTGCTTGCTGTACTTCGGCCTGAACAGAAGGCGGACCTTGTTAAGGATCATTTTGGGTCATATGGTATTAAGAGTGACCTAATATACTCTGAATACCATATGACCCAAAATAAAGGATTTCTTTCATTTTTTTTCTGTGACCATCTCCTTTTGGGGTTATAGCTTGTAAAGCAGATGAAGAAAAGACAGCGTCACTATCTTCCGAGTTAAGTAATGATATCATGGCCCTAGCTCTTGCCATTTTTGCAAATTGAGGATAATTCAGGTAATTTATGAGTACTAAGCAGATTATACTCTGCTGATACTTAAACATCAAACTACTATGGTGCAAGTTAGCTATTTCAAGACTCTCTGATGCCGCCGAGACAGAAAAACAGAAAACGATCATTAAAATACTTGAAAGCGGTTTAATGTTGCTTTCGAGGAAGAGAGAGTTATGCGTGCAAACTGATTATGAGAACCTGGATTCTTAGGATGTTTAAGCTGATTCCATGAAACTTCTATGCGCAACAACTTCTCAGTAGCTGATCACTTGGGTCACACTGCATCATCACACAAGCGTGATTAGCGTGAAACTCTATTTGTAGTCCAAGAGCTTCGACAGCACGAACATATACCACCGAATACTTCAACAGATATTACAGTACTTTTTGTTAACATGGCAGCAAATATATTTGGAACTTTAAATGCGAATAATATGATGATTTTTTGCTTGATTCTCTTTAGTTGCGTGTCGATGTTTCTATGCGACTGTCCAAACCGTAATTGGAAGGCTTTTGAATATTACCCCCCTGGGAGTTGGTGGGATACCTGTGAAGATGTGTTCTGGGCATCCATTGACAAGGCAGACTCTGACCGCGTAAACTGGGTTCTTGGGGCAAAGTGTCAAGCAGGAGGTCGAGACAAGCCCCTTGTGCAATCTTATCTCGACACAAAGGCTTGCTGCAATCCATGTGATAGCGAACCGAGTCGTGCGAAATATATTGTATTGAATGTGAACGGTCAGCTTGTTTGCGAATCACCGAAGGCAGGAGCTCCAAGGGGTGTGTGTCCTGGATACAATGCCTGTCCATCAAATTATGACAGTAACCCCATTGACACTGCATATGCCAAGGCTATTCCCATATTTGGCACAGAGACGCCCTCTGGCCAAAAACTTCAATTGTGGGACAAGTAAGTCGCACAGTCATAATTTGAACATTATTTTAGGACCGTTTAATACTTACGTTCGTTCACCTATCGATTTAAAGCTGCCACATTTTTCAATGAATGTCCATGCCTCACCTGTTCATGATGCTGTAACTTAATATGGCGTGAAAGAACAAATTTCATGGCGCAGGTGTAAGATGGGAGTTTTTGTGAAAAGGATCTGCTTCACCTCTGCCGAAGTAGATGCTACAAACTTCATCGTGCAGTGGTCAGGTGAGTTTGTAACTCAGCACATGGCATGATTTGTCATCTGCTCATGATGGCCGTGTTGGCAGGTAAGTTGATTATTAGATTATTGCACACTGCTAATATCCATTTTACCTGACTTCATGTTCACAGAAATCATTTAAGCTTTTGTAGCAAGCCTTTAATTGTATTCCTAATATTCTTGCTAGGTAGTAGATATTGATACCTATGATAAGCACACATTTTTCTTCTTCGAATTTTCTAAATGAAATCAGATGGCACCAGTAGCTACTCCAACTGTGAGATGCCTTGGGAAGGCAAAGCCATGCAGTGCATGGATCTGGATCTGGAAGGGGGAGAGCTGCTCAGCACCTTTGAAGTTACACCTTTGTGTCAAAACTGCATGTCAACTGATAAGGTCCTGACACTCAAGTCCAAAACTGCGGGTGATGGTGTGAACACAGGCCAGACCATCAAACTGAATGTCAAGCAACAAGCCCTAGGGGCTGCCAAGAATGAGTCTCATCTTGGCAGCGGGCTGTTGTGTGGATTCCTTGGAACTCTCGGAACGTTGGGGAAAGATCCGCGCTACAGGACTTTGGAGAGCCTGAGCCTTGTATTCCTCAATAAAGTAAGATGATCAGATGCTAACCTAGGTAATGATGAGAGCTGTAGGTTACTAGAGGCAATATCGTTTGTGTGAACAATCGTACTGGCCTTTTCTGTAGCAAGGTCTTGGCGAACCTGCCCACCAGATAATATTTCTGCTGAAGAACAGAGGCTATGCAACGTGTTTCTGTGCTGGCCTACTTACATTATTTTCCTACTTTCCCACGTGTCTATTAGGTTCTCTCCTCAAAGGTTGAGGGTGCCAATGCAGTCATTCAACCAGATGCCTTGGATTCAATTGGAACCCCTGACTCCTTTGACTCTTTTGGCGGAAGATTCCTTTGCCCAACACCTGGCCAATCCAACGTAAAATCTCTTTCATTCATGGAATATGTCTTGAGTTTAAAGACTTTCAACAATTGTACTGGTGCAGCCAACTGTTACCATATAGTGAGACAGAACAGCGATTGCAAAGTATGTGCAATATTGTATTCTACTGGCTGTCCTGAAGAGGAGGTGACTCCAGTCCTTGTATTTGACCCTGTTCACGCCTTGTCTCACAGGTGTGTGGTTCATCGTTAGAGTACACATATGGCACAACTGCAACATCCACAACTGCAAGCACCGTTGGATACAGCTGGGGAGCTGCTGTGAGTCATTATGCTGATAACTAGGCTGGAAGCCTCATCATGCTTTGGGCATCACGTTTCAGGGATGAGAGCTAATACTGTTATTGAATAAGACACCTCCTGAGGCTCTGTAATTTGATTATTCTTGCTAGAGTAGGATTATTCTTGGTCTGCTCTGTAATCGATCAAGACAAACTAACTTTCAAACTACTGTGCGCTGATGTTAGGAGGAATTCACAGTGGGGGCCAAGCTCAAGGATTCTTTTGACCACTCTTTCACTATGGGGTTCAAACAAGACGGATCAAATTCTACTACAAGAACTAACTCTGAAGTCAAAACGGAGATGCAAGTGCAGACCGTGGGAGCTCCATGTAACTGCCCAATGGATATTCCTCCTAACACATACTGGTGAGCGGTAACTATTCGTTGTAAACATGCTTATTTTTGAAAGGCACCCGACTAAGCCGCTCATTGCCCCAACAGATAGCAAGTATCACACAAGCATGCACCTACTAGCTAACTGATATTGACTTTCTGAAGACTCACATGAACCTTCCTTTCACTGCCACCATATGCTCATGCAGTTCCTTTAGCTTCACATATGCTCAAAAAGCCTCCTTTACAAATGCGTATTGGAATGGCACCAAAGTCCTGACCTTGGCAAACAGTTACAAGAGCATCAACATCCCCATTACTGGTGCCATGAGTGGTCGATACCAGTCTTCTCAGGTTATAGCCCTGCCTCCAGTGTGCGAAGTCAAACATGCACCTTCCTCGCCTTCCCCGCCACCTGTTCAAGGTGGGAGCCAAGTAACACCAGGCTGGTGTTATTTACATGTTGATGATATATTACTGATGAGTAGGGGCTACTGTAATGTCTATTAGCAACCTGTGTCCACTTTTTGTTTTTGCACAGACACGGATGCCTGCTTCCTATATGCTAGCTACAAGAAGGAGGAAGAGCGTCAGCTGAGAGTGGTCCCCTCTAGTTCCTCATTGAGCACTGAGGCCCAATGTGCAAGCCTGTGTGATGCTGATGACTTTTGTGACAGCTACAAGTTCTGCAATAAAGTTAGCAGCAAGATGTGTGCAGCAATGTAAGTGATGATGTCTTGACAGTAGCTTGTTAGACATGCATTGCCATTGTCTTGACTAGAGTCCCTGCTCCATTGAATTGCAGAATGTGA
Source organism: Chlamydomonas eustigma (assembly GCA_002335675.1). Taxonomy (NCBI): domain Eukaryota; kingdom Viridiplantae; phylum Chlorophyta; class Chlorophyceae; order Chlamydomonadales; family Chlamydomonadaceae; genus Chlamydomonas; species Chlamydomonas eustigma. The sequence goes on along the minus strand of BEGY01000110.1, from coordinate 18,666 downwards.
CTTCATGCATCAAAATTTGAGTACTCCAACTAACTGCATTATATTTATTCATCAGGCCAATCGTCAAGACGTTGACGAAGGCCCGACAGGCTGCTCTTATTAAGGATGATCAGCCTATGCGGCACCTGATCAGCTTTCCAAGTGACTGTCCTAACTGTGGCTACTATGTTGACCCAATGTTCGTCGTAGGGGACAGCCCCTCTGCAGTAGATTCTAGCTCCGAAACAGCCCTTGATAGGTATGAACAAAGCAGTTTATGTTCATTTCGTATTTTCCTATTTCTCCACAAAGTGTTTCATCACCGTGTCCACTTTCTCGGTCTCAGGTGCAGATCAGGAGTTTTTGCTAAGAAGATCGAATTCTTTCAGTCTCAGGAGTTTGAATTTACCCTTGGATTCAGAACATCTAGATACTTCACCAGTATTCGTATTGGATGGACAGGTAACAATGGATTGAATAATTACTTCATGTAACCAGTCCTTGTAATTACTTCATGTAACCAGTCCTTGTAATTACTTCATGTAACCAGTCCCCCACTTGCTGATGAATTGCGTTTGCCTAAAATGCTTCAACACAGATGGTACATCCTCTTCCATTGGGGACACAAGCTGCAATAACTTCTACAAGTGCAGTAGCACGGTCATCAACATTGATGTGATGGGCGGAGAAAGGGTCACACAGTTCTCCATGCTCGCTGACAAACAGCCTTCTCAATTCAGTGCATCCAACCTGAACACCATGACTCTGAGGACCTTCTACATCAGCACCTTGAAGGCAGATGGCTCAACCACACAGACAGGCTCCAGCATGCTGGGAGATTTTGGGCGTAAAGAGTTGGGAAAACTTACAGCTGCTGAGTTCACTGACGGCAGATGCCAACGTTGGTAGTGGATTGATATGTGGATATACAAGCTCAGTCATTAAAAGCAGTCAGACTTCAAAGCTGCCGTTTGTTAAGCGCTTTGGATTTGCCTTCTTACCAAAGGTGCGTCTTCAATCAGCTTAAGTGTTCAGATCTAGGTACCCAGGCAATCCATCTCAGGCTTTCAGTTGTATTGTGCCCCCCTCATTGTGGATCTTTGATGCCTTCAGTTCATTATTAATCATAAGTGTTGAATCTGCAGGTGGTCTCTAGGAAGGTGCTGCCATCCAAGATTTTAGTCAACAATGATGGTCAACAGAAGGATCCTTCCAGCAGCTCTGCAACCACGTCTTTTGGAGGAAGATTCTTTTGCCCAAAGGCTGGTGCTAGCAATGTGAGTTACTGCAAAGGCTGGTGCTAGCAATGTGAGTTACTGCAAAGGCTGGTGCTAGCAATGTGAGTTACTGCAAAGGCTGTATTACTTTCTTTATGAAGCCTTCATGCGAAAGCTCTGCAAGGCTAATGCGGTAGCATGCATGTAGTTGCCTGCAGGAAATATGAGAGTGTGAACTGTTCTGTGTGCGTGCAGGTTTGCACAAACAGCATGAAATATTCCTTTGGGAGTACTGTAACAAGCACCACCAACTTCAAGTGGTCTTTTGTGAAAGCTTATACTGTGAGTCCTTGATGTCACTGGTGACACAAACCATTGCACTGGTCAAATTTTGTAAACCTTTAATGTCATTGCTTGCTGTTCACGCTTCATTTGTCCACAAGTGATAGTTCTGATACTCCCCTCTCAGGAAGCACTCAACCTGAAGTTTGAAGGGATTCCCACACCCTTTGGATCAGTGGGCTTGTATGCATCGGCAAAGCTATCTGCCTCCCAATCTTTCTCATCTAGCACTGACAGTACCATATCCTATGCTGTGAACACAAAGAACGATGTAGCTACATCAGCGCCTTGCAACTGTCCCTCCAACATTCCTGACAATACCATGTGGTGAGAAAAAGGTTGATGATTACCCATTCCAATGCTCCTCATCCTAGACAGAATCAGAATGATGAAACAATTATGTACTAACTGTAGATCCATCAAATATAACTAAAGTTTTGTGTTGCTCCTGTTTGCAGTAACTTCAACTTTGTCCAGACTCGAGGTCTCATCTGGTCCAACCAAGCCTGGGATAGCACTGAGGTCTTGACACTTGTAACAGGAAGGACTCTAGAGGCGCCTCTTAGAGGCATCACTTCTGGCAGCTTTCAGGCCATCAACTTGACAGAGGTGGATGTGGTATGTGATATGGCGCCGTCTCCCCCTCAGGTCCAGCCCCCTCCCCCTCCAGGCAAGTTATGATGATAAGCAGCTTTTTCAAAGTGAGGTGGTTTAGATCATCAGCATTGTCTGAGACTGCTCCATATGAGGTGATACTTGCAGTTCTTTAGGTCACAAAATATGAAAATCTCATTCACTATCAAAGTTTTCATCGTCAGCAACAGCAGCATTGTAATGCTATGGGATGATCTTGTGCTTTCCTCTTTGTAGCTGATACCTGCTCCTTGTACAAGTCGAAGGATGCCACCACTCCCTACCGAGTCATAAGTGGTGACAGCAGTGTCAACAGCTACTGCTCTTGCTATGATGCTTGCAACAATGACAACTATTGCCTGGGGTTCCATTTCTGTGGCAGAGATGAAAAGTCCAAGACTTGCTTGGCAAGGTAAGCTGCTTATTTGCCACGCAACTGCTTGATGAGTTGATGTACTGTACTAGTGCATGTAGGGACCACCTGCATGATATTTTGTGATTCAGTCTCCATGTTAGTTAAAAGAACTGACTCTCATATCTGGAAACATGATGATAAGCCGTACATGATGATGAGCATGTGATCTTATTGTGTTTTAATAATAAAAATTGCTTTTATGGTGATCGCGAAGATCGCTTAAGCTTCTCAGATTCAATTTTGCCTATTCCTTCTATGTTGCTTCTTCAGAGGGGTCACAGCCGTCAATCCTAATGGCATCAATCCAGAGCTTGAAGCACGGTGTCATGGTTCCGGGGATCCCCCCTCTTGGCCTTCTTGGTTCCCAGGAAAGTAATGAGGATTATGCAGTCGTTGTATTTGGCCACCCAAGCAGCAGCACTTCTGCCACTTCATTCTTGAGGCCTGTTCTTGTTTATTAGTATTACACAATCTTACATGAATTTGCAAAGAGCGGATGTTGTTGAACAAATTTTATAAAACTGTTCTAAGAATATTAGATGTTGTGACGAGGGACATTTCAGTTGTGATTGTTTATTTTAAGTAATTAAGTTATTTTTTGTTGTCCAGAGGAGTGCTGTACATACTTAGTAGTTCGAAATTAAGGGCCATTCAAATGATGAAACAAGACAATTATCTTCCTCTGCAGCAAATTGCTGTATGACTTCACACGTCCTACACAAAATGCCTTGCAACTTGAAGCATGAAGGTCCAGTAAAAAAGCGTGCAAAGTACATACTTCATAACTGATCAAAACTGATTTGATAAAAAAATACTACCATGATCTTTCAAACTACATCGCTGTGGGTACGCCAGCTATGCAACTATGCATCCACAACCGCCACTCCCATTCCCTTGGACGTTCAACCCCTCCAACACGCCACTTGACTCCACTTTCCGCAAGCGTTCAAGGATGACCCTCATGCTGGGCCTGAAGTCAACAAAGTTGTGACAAGCAACTACTCAACAACTGCATCCTACTGCTTCAGAGTGTTCCATGTGTTAATGGCAGTGAACATGAATAGCCAGAGCAATTCATGCATATTGTTTGAGCAGCAGCTGTCATGTTGTGACAATGGCAAAGTCATAATCAATAGATGCAATTCTGTCTGCATGACCTGATGCTCAGCAGGCAGTTCAAGTGACGGACTACTAGTGGTATAAATATAAATATAAATATGCTAGTAGTATACTACTACTAGCAACATCATCACCGTCGGTTTTTAACAATGAAGATGGTTCACTATGCACTATCATGCAAAACCAGGCTAACTCTAAAGGCACACCTCTGGTTGGGGTCTTGAGCCCATGCATCAGTGATGATTGACAAGACTTCCGCTGGAAAATTGTTGTTCAAGGTTGGCCTGTCATCAGATTAAAAGCATTTATAAGCTATGTAAAGGCAACTGCAATAATCAGCATCTCACATATCAAAAAACCCAAGACGCAATCAAGGCAAAATTTATGCCAGATTATGTACTTAAGAAGTATGCTAAGACTCGTTTACAATCTTGGTAAACGCAGCATTACAAGGAGGCCAATACGACCACCTGCAACTTGTAAATGTCTCCTACTACGACTCTCCTATTAGAATGACATTCAACACCATTGACCTGTAACCCTCCGTCACCCTCTTAGCAAAATATTCAACACCACTGACCTGTACCCTTCCGCTACCCTCTCAGCATAACGTTCTATTTCAACCGCAGTGCCACCAACAGAGACTGCAAATATCATCATGTACTTGTGGAGCAGCTCATACATGCAGATACCAAAGCTGAAAACATCAACCTACGGCAGCGGCGGCAAAAAAGCCTTACTTTTAAATTAGAAAAATGACAAATGAAAATACTTGATTGTTGTTCAGTTGACTCAGTACTTGCATTTCCTCAATCCCAATACCCATCATGCACGTGTTATGGGATGACAAGAGCTTAGATTATCAGGAACTTATGTCAAATCTGCGAACGGGTGACAACTTGGCCAGCAGAGAATTTAATCTTTATCTCAAGGTGAAGCTTGAGATAAGTGTTACAGAAACAATGCATCATACCTTTGTTCTAGTGTCCTTATTGTTCTTACTTTCTCATTGTACTCATTGTTCAGGAACATTTCAGGCGCCATGTACATATATGTGCCAGTGCGACCACTCAGAAGTCCCTTAGCCTGACAAGATCATAATAAGAGACGTAACTTCACTAAATTACAGGACAGACAAAGGCATCATACAATCGCTGGTTACATCACCATGTATGCTGAAGTCCTCCAATCATAAGGCATATCGTGGTTCTGCATGCAACAGGTGCAGAATTATATTTGCAGTAATGCAAAAAAGGGCTGAGATATTGGTCTTCCTCATTTTATTCAACTTCTTTGTACACAGTCAAAGGTACACAATCATGCAGTGTTAACAGGCCCCAAACTCTTGTCTTCAGCATGCACCTGTGGAAGGTCCACGGGCTCGTACAGCATTTTAGCCTCGCTCTTGTTCCTTGTGCTCATGTCCATTTTAAAAGACATCTTGCGCATAAGCTTCCCAGATCGTGTGCTAGCATCTGTAATGCTGGCACTCACGTACGCTTGAGATTTGGACTTCCATTCGTTCTCCAAAGCACCACTACAAACAAGAGAATAAGGATGTGTTTTTTTCTTCTCTTCACTTGAATGATGAATGAGCATATGCCATAAATAGATTTCACGCTGCTGGTTGATACTGACTATGGAAAATAAGGTAAAAATCCTCACTTGCTTACTGCACTAGAGTTTAATGCAGATGAAATGACCCTTTTCAGGCCATTCTTCTTCTTTGTGAAAGCCACCAGCCCAAAATCCTACACAGTAAATACATCTAAGAAAATCTAAAATTCTTGGTACTGCTTGCTGGGAACTGAATCGGCATTTAGCTAAATTCTTCAGCATTCTGGGGAAGAAAATAACAGATGCAGATGTCTCAATATGCAAAGTGGAAGCAAATGCCGAGTACATGAACCTACAGATATTTTAGCCTCTTGCGTGGCTGTGTCCTTCCCCTTCAAAAGTATGTTCTCTAACTTCAAATCTCGATGGATAACCTTCATCATAAAAGGTGGCAGATTGGAGGGAGCCAAAGGAACTTTATTTTATAATAGCAGGAGGATACATGCAGAAGTACATCTGCATTCATCAATGCTGAACATGGCCACAGCCAGCCACTGACAAGCTTACCACTGGCTTGACCTCATGTAAGTAAGCTAGAGCATCAGCAAAGCTTACCACTGGCTTGACCTCATGTAAGTAAGCTAGAGCATCCGCAATGTTAATGCACCAACGCAGTGCATCAACGTGACGATATATGTCCCTGAGGAATGCATTGAGGGTACAAGTCCTAAAAACTCATTCTTTAGAGACAAAGGAGGACTGTTGAGCTAGATGGCGGCACGTGATACAACAGAAACATATTTCTTGTTGAGCTGGATGGCGGCACATGATACAACAGAAACATATTTCTTGTTGAGCTGGATGGCGGCACGTGATACAACTGACACACATTTCTTATACAAACTACTTCCACACGCACATGCATTCAAAGGGAGAGATGAGGACTACTGTGTAACCACGAAGCTGTTGTGTACCTGTGAGGCTCCTTCATTTGATTCATAACCATACGTTTCAATGTTCCTCCCTCCAGTAGCTCTGAAACCAGGAACATGCTGGACCGTTGGCTGGTCTGACTGCTGTTGTCTGTGTACCCAATGCCGATGTAGTCCACAATGTAGTTATGGTTCAGCTTCCGCATCAAGGCTATCTAGTTGAAAAAAGGATCAAGAAAAAAAAAAACTTTTCAGAGGGTGAGATGTGATGAATGTTCCTTAGGGTTCTGTAAACCCACCAGTTCAAGGCAGTACAACTAGTTACAGCCACATGAACTATCTAGCACATTGCCTGATTAACCTTTTTATCACAGATCATGGTGTAGCATCATGCCAAAGTGTTGAAAAAGTGAAGCCGGTATGCTGTTACTGAAGCCAATTCGTACTGGAGCAGAATCAGCGCCTCAGGCTGCCTCATGTGTGGTATTTTATTACCCTTAATGATGCCCTTTATGATGCATGGGTCATAAATCTGCACTGCCAAACACCTAAAACAGCAGCCATGTCTTAATAGCACCTCTGCTAAAAATGACTGCAAGTCCTCCTCGTGCGAAACAATGCTTGGCTTCAGCTTTTTTACTGCAACCTGGTATGGCTTTGCACCCGACTTGGGGGTGTACAGGCACTGTTCAACAACTGCAAATGCACCCTCCCCTATAGCCGGCAGCAAGTACAAGAGTTGAGATCAGAAGTATAGCATGCTGCACTTCAGAAAATAAGTATTTCTCATAGAAAGAGCCTGAGTCAGCCCAAAGCAAATGATGGGGGGGAAATCTTTCAGGTATGATGAATTGCACCTAGTTTTTTGAGAGTGTTTAGCTCAGAGATGTCAATTTCGTTTAAGCCATGTTGGTCCCTTAGAGTGGAGAAGCCCTGAGTGGCAGCTATCCCCAGAGTGATTTTCCGTGTTGCTTTTTGCCTGGGGCATGTGATTTCAGATATAACAGGATAGGACATTAGGAGATATCAGATTTAAGCTGCATATCATGGAGGGTTCAAGGAGCCTCTCATGTAGCGCCTAAGTGACCTTGGCTGCTGTAACTCATGCGCCTACCATTTTGACTTTGCAGATGGACTTTCGATGTGGACGTCTGCCTCATTAATGATCCAGATTTCGTCCTGCTTCTGGACTTCAGCAGAAGGTTTCTCCTCTGTCCCGTTCGGAATAGTTTTTACAGCACTGAGGATGGCTTGGTTACGCAAATCTGCCATGAATTAACAACAGCTAGATCCTTGTATTACTCGTCAAACAGTTAGCACGTGGATACTCAATGTGAGTCACTGACTATACATTCTGCAGATGCTACGAAACCAAAGTAGGAAATCCTCCTAGCAATCTAGGACATAAGATGCTTAAAAGTTGCCCCAATCATTTTGCACCATTTTCACAATTTCTCCAAAGGACGAAACCTGTAGTGTACTGCCGTAATGCAGTACAATGAACGCGGTCTCTACTCTGAATGGCTCAACAACCATGTCAAACTTTTCTGCGATTAAAAATATTTTTAGATTGTATAAATGTACTTATAATAACTCTTTCTTGAAGTAATAAACTTGCTTTGTAATCATATTCCATGGCTGATGATGAAGAGAAAGCTAAGGCTGTGCCTCATGGGAAGGATACACGCTTTGAGTTTCTCACAGAGCGCATATGCTCTAGCTTGAAAGTGAAGGATGAACAGGTCCAAAAGCTTCTTCTAGGAGAAACTAGGTAATTGCTGCCACCCTTGTATGTCACTTGCAGGCAGGTGACTAAATCGTCTGATTACAGGACTCCATTTGTATCTTTTCTCGATACACCTTCGGTCATGCGCCTTTTGGTCTTTGTTGATGGGAAAGAGTTGACAGCCGTAAGTTGTCAAATACTTCACATGTTGTTCTATGTGGGCCTGAAACTTAGCTAATTCTGTGCGTCGTTTTGTGCAGACAAACAAGCCTCCTGGTAAATTCAAGCAGAAGAAAACACTTTACTTCATTAAAAGCTCTCCGGCCAAGCTTGACAACGACTCTATCAGGAAGAATGTAAGGCCCGAAATGCGATTCCTCCGGACCTGTGAGAAAATTTCTTCAATGTTTGATTTTTGCCTCATAGGTTATTATCGGCGAGATCGGAGAGAACCCATTGGAGACTCTTGCTGTGGTTGCCCAGGATGTGTTCATGCCCCTCCTTACATCCCCTGCAAATCAGCAGGGCTGGCCAGATGTGGTTGCGAAAGAAGTCACTGAGAACATGCATAAGTATGTCTCAAACATTCTTGTCACCATTGGCCAGATGAAGGGCCAGACCCTCCTACCCTTGCCACCACAGTCCACACTTCCACAGCCAGTTCAGGGTGCAGATCTAAGTCTTAAGGATCAAGATAAGATCCATATCCTGGAGAGCGCCATCGTCACTTGGACTAAACAGATCAAGAATGTGCTGAAAGCTGATCCTGACACACCTCTCAAGGTACACACAATGTAAAAAAAAATCCGAATTTCAAAATTTAATTGCTACACCCAATAGAAACCTGTCTGGTTGTCACATCTCATTCTAGTTATTGATTTCTGGATATTGAACACGCAATATTTATCAGCATTCACCTGACTAGAGACAATCTTGATCATAATTGCTAGAACAAAAGCTTAGATATATCTGAAGTACGTTGTCTTCATAGCCTTTATGCACACTAACCCAATATGGTGATTTTTAGTAAATAAGTATGTGTTATAACCCTGTCAAGGTTTGTGGCAAAAATGATAGCATCCCTCTAATTTGAGAGTACTTCCAAAACTGTTAGGAGCCAAAGGCTTATCCCGGTCCAATGGTGGAAGTCAACTTCTGGAGTGAGCGTGCCTCCAACCTCAACTCTATTCATGACCAGCTTTGTGGGGAGAAGATCCAAAAGGTTGTCAAGATCCTTGAGCTGGCTAGGAGCACCTACTTCCCCGCATTCCAGAGGCTGTTCCAAGAGGTGGAGCTGGCAAGGAAGGAGGCGAATGACAATGTCAAATTCCTGAAGCCACTAAAGAAGTACCTTGAGAAGTGAGTAGTAGGAGGCACATGCCACCTTGAAGGATGTAATGTTTGTGATATGATTATGCTCCTTAATACATTAACACTATCATCAGCTCTGGTATTGGCCCTCCCTGTGTACTTACTTGCAAGAATTAAGGCCTCAAATTCTTCTAAATTGTTGATCCCATACTCTAATACCCCAGGTTGAACCAGCTGGATGAGTTCACTGCACTGGTTGAGCTGTTTAAGCCCGTCATGCACACCCTGATGCTGATTTGGAAGCACTCCGGACACTACAATGTAGCGCCCAGATTTGTGACCCTGGTGCTAGAGATATGCAATGACCTCATCATGCAGGTATCAATGTTCCTCATCATTTAAGTCTCAAATGTACCTCATCATGCAACTATCAATGTATTTCATCATGCAAGTGCCGCATGTTACTGTGGCTGTTATGCAATTCTAAGGAGACTGCTCATAGCTGGACTGTTGTTACATAATCAGTATTTCACTCATCAAATTGGATGCTACTGTTGATCCCTCTCAGGCATGCAAGTTCATCCCTGGCCCAGAGCTTATCCAGATGGAGCCAGCAGAAGCTGTGGACAAGCTGCGCCTAGCTATCCGTGTGCTGGCAAACTTCAAGCAGTTTTACTTTGAGTACCGCGGGAAGTCAGTGGTGGAATGCAAAGACAACCCATGGAAGTTCCAGAACAGCAGTCTATTCCAACGCCTGGACTCCTTCATGGAGCGCAGTCACGACATGATGGATATGATGAGCACATGTGTGCAGTTCAACAAGCTGGAGCGTGTTGAGATTGGAGGCACCAAAGGAAAGGTACTGACCAATGGTGTGAAGGCCATACACACTGACTTCCAGACTGCGGTGGAGAAGTTCAAGGGCGTGGAATACGACGTGATGGACACCGATGCTAAGCAGTTTGATGAGGATTTCTTCTCTTTCAGGGTGGTGGTGAAGGAGCTGGAGCGCAGGCTTGCTGCTATCATCATTCAGGTAGGAGAGCTTGGAGGGAAACAGACCCAATCATTCAGGTAAGAGAGCATAGAGGAGAACATACCTCTTCATCCAGGCCATTGCTGAGACCGCATTTTGTTTAATGCAAAGGCTCTTGGTTACTTCCTCTCATATTACTCTCATCCCCCTGTTCAGGCCTTTGATGACTGCACCACTATTAACATGACCTTCAAGCTGCTTGAAAGCTTCGAAGGTCTGCTGGATCGTGAGGTCATTGCAGTGGATCTGGAGAAGAAGAATGCTGACTTGTTGGTCACGTATGCTGCTGACCTGAAGGATGTGCAGGACCTATTCCACACTTACCGTGACAGGTATTGATTTCATAATAAAGAATATGCTCTTGAGGTATTGATGTCAGAGCTCCAAGTACAATGTAACTCGGCAAGGCTTCCTTATCATATCTCTGCCGTCGGGCTCTTTACATAATGTTTTTACCCTTTCTTAGCATTATTTTCACATCTGTTATCGTAATTGTCTGTAGGCCTGTTGTGGCTCGCAACTCTGCTCCACACTCTGGGGCAGCAGCTTGGGTGCGTGGTCTGAAGGAACGCATTGAGGAACCCATGAGCAAGCTGGTTTCTGCTGCCAAGTCAGCCATGGACTCAGACCTTGGTCGTGAGATCCAGAAGACGTAAGTCAACCATCATAGTTCTTGCTGTGGACTGAAACAGTGTATCGTTCTCCCCAGCATCCTGATGATGGACATGAATCACGAGCTCGGTTACATGGCTCTTGAGATAAACTCTCCATGTTTTTGTGTGCAGGTACGACAACCTAATCATGGCCATGGATGAGTATGAGAACAAGGCATTCTCAGTATGGAGTGAGCAGGTTGCGCTGACCTCTGACGAGAAGCTGAATCAGCCACTCCTTGTCACCCTGGATGGCCCGGCAGGCCCAGGTGGTGCCCCACGCCTGGGTGTCAACTTTGACCCTGACCTTGTCCGCCTGCTGCGTGAGACGAAGTACTTCCTGCTGTTGAAGTTTGAGGTGCCTGAAAGTGCGCTGCTGATCTTCCAGAACTCGGACCAGTTCCGCATGCTGATCAGCAGCCTGGAGCTCATCTGCTCCATCTACAACAGGATCCAGTCGTCTATCTTGCCAGTGGAGGCACCTCTGGTGCAGCAGAAGCTTGAGGCTGTGGAGCTGGCGCTGAAGAGGGGTCAAGAGGACCTGAACTGGAGGAGTGAGGTAAGAAGAGTGCACCTGATATCAAGACTGTTGTTAGTTCTTCTGTCAATTTGTCCTTATGTCCCTATGTTGAATGAAGCTTGACTTGAAACTCTGTTAATTTGCTAATCTTGTCTGCTCCATCTGACTGGTCTGTACGGTCTTGTATGCTGATGTTTGTTATTACATTTTTGCAGGGCATTGATGTGTACATCCGTGAAAGTATGGAGCTAGTGAAGGATGTTGACATGATCCTGACTACCATCAAGGACAATGTGAAGGAGACCACAAAGATCCTCAAGAGCTGGGAGAAGAACCTCATGTTTGAGCGCAAGGAGGGCAAGACGTACACCTTTGAGGAGCTGAATGACTCATTCAAGCAGCTCATCCAGCAGAGGCACAGCGAGATCAGGGATGGAGGTAAATGAGGGCCAGGGTATTGAGGTCAATTAATATTTTTGATGCAACTCTCCTTAAAAACATATCTGCACACCTACTTGACATATTGGAGGCAGTAGATTTGCAGAGTTATTTATCCAAAAATCTGATAAGAGGACGTTGAACTTACTTTCGAATCAAATTTCGAGAGATGAAAGTTTAAGCTTTCAAAATAATCAGATTTGAGACATCCCTGCAAGCCCTCTCCTTTTGTTTGTTTTTTAGGCAAGGAGATCACTAAGCTCCTTTCAAGCTCTAACAGAGTGCTCAAAGTGTCAAAGGGAGTTGCAACCTGGAAGAAATACGTGGACTACTTCTCTGACATTGTCATTGATGGCTTCTCAAATGTNCTTGGCTGCAAGGGTAGATAGTGCTCCCTTGATGGAGATTCAGTTGGAGTGGTTGCCAACGAGATTGTGTGGAAGCCGGAATTGACAGAGGGCAATGGTGGCCACTAGTGTCAGAGATATGTGCAGGAAGTGGTTGAAGAGTTTTGTGGAGATTGGTCAACTGATGAAGCGGTTAGATGTGGGAGAGGGTAACTACATGAAGGAACTGGAAGAGGATTATGATGTGTCTGACTCAATGAACCAGGTGAGGATGGGGACAGCCTTATGTCTGACTCAATGAACCAGGTGAGGATGGGGACAGCCTTATGTCTGACTCAATGAACCAGGTGAGGATGGGGACAGCCTTATGTCTGACTCAATGAACCAGGTGAGGATGGGGACAGCCTTATGTCTGACTCAATGAACCAGGTGAGGATGGGGACAGCCTTATGTCTGACTCAATGAACCAGGTGAGGATGGGGACAGCCTTATGTCTGCAATCACTGAAAAGATACCCGTGCCCCAATTTACTCTTTGGCCCTGCTTTAACTGCAGTGTTGCTTGCATCTATGATGAACAGGTTATGGAGGTCAGCTTGGCCAATGAGATGCAGTGTGAGCACTTCAAGGCTCAATTCCAGAAGTTTGATTACCTCTGGACCAAGGACCTTCAGGTAGCCACTAGGAGCATCTTCAGGGCGCATATTTTTGACCTAACCATAATCCTACAGTACAGGAAGTCCCCTAAAACAATTTGGGACTTCCTATTAGACACATGCCCACGGCTCTCTTACAGCAGCTTCTAAAGCATCTTGTCAAAACATTGATTTCCACCTCTCAGGTGACTCTGCGTGAGTTCTTGGATGCTGAGGGCCGTGTCTTGGCTGACAAAACCAAGGATGACCCTCCCCTGGCCAAGTTCGAGGAGCAGATAGCCAAATACAAGGCCTTGGCCAATGAGATCAACAGCCTGCCCAGCCTGCAGACGGTGGGATGGTTGAAGATCAATGCTAAGCCTCTACGCACTGCTCTCAGCACTTGGGTCTCCAAATGGATCAACCTGTTTGTGCAGTACCTGCAGGAGAAGGTAAGCCAATGTTACACAGACCTTGTTTGAATAGAACGAGGCACGGTGCATGACAAAGCAGCACAGACATATATGCTCCCTCAGCTGCAAGATTATTTGCCCTGATCTCTGTAATCGAAACATCCAAGATTTGAACGCAATTGTCATGTTACACTGATGTTATGAACAGGTGGTCAACTCCATGACTGACCTCTACGCCTTCATGGACTCAGCAAGCAAAATTCTGGACATGAAGGTAGAATGTATTGCATTGTGACTTGCCGTTCTAAGGTTTGGATATGAGTTGTGTCTTCATTTCACTCCATCTGTGAGCTTTGACTTAAATGACAGAATTGAGCCATCTAGAGGTTTGATGATCCATGGTTATTGTGATGGTCCTTGCAGGTCTTGGGAGAGGTACCTGAGGAGTCTGCTGATGACCCATATGCAGAGAAGGAAGAGATCACTCCTGAGCAAAAGGAGAAGGAGAATGCCATGAAGCGCAAGGCATTGTATGACATCATGACATGCATGAGGGATGTGCGCAAGAGGACGGAGCGCACTGACACCATGTTTGAGCCCTTGAGGAACACGGTTGCATCCCTCAATGCATTTGGCATTACCTTGAATGAGACAGTGAGTGAGCTCACTGTTTATGTACATCAGGGTGTGATTACTAGCTGATCTGAAGTTCTTGCATATCTAGCTGGTGTTCCTTGCCTCAAGGCAGAGACAGATGGAAGCATTTTGCTTACAGCCATATTGCGCGTGTCTTTCAGGTTCTGGAGCAGCTTGAGAGTGCAGAGCACAAGTGGAGGTTGCTCAAGCGTGACATGTACAAGCGCAAGGAGCAGCTGACAGCCTTGCAACAGACTGAGGCGATTGAGATCCGTCGCAAGAGTGATGCATTCGGGGAGAGAGTGGAGGCCTTCCGCAGGTTCTTCCAGAAGACTGCTCCATTCACTGTGCAGGTGAGGGGTGCAGTGAATGAATGTAGATTTACAGTGTCTGGATAAACTGGTCTGTGGTTCTAGATTGGTATGTGCCCTTCAGGATATCATAGGACAACAATTTCATATATGCTATTGCAGTATACAACATGATGGCTTATGTTACAAAGTTTGATTTATCATAACAGATCTCCTCACTAGAGCCGCAGCAAGTGTTACATGGCCTTTTAGGATTGCCTCGGTACACATTTGTTTTTATCACTTTTCAGTATTTATCTCCATGCTCCTTGATTTATGTCTTGCATTCTCAATTCAGGGTAGTGAGCTCAAGCTGGAGCAAGTGAAGCCAGCCTACAAGATCTTGGACGAGTTCCATCATGGCAGCTTGACTGATCCCACTGATGATGTTGTGTACCCATCAGTCTACAAGATCATTGCTGAGTCTAAACAGTTGCAAGAGGCACAGGAGCTGTTTGAGCTGTTCCAGTCCGATTACATTCCTCTGCAGAGGTGTAGTGAGGAGCTCCTTTACCTCAAGAGCTTGTGGGACATGGTGAGAAATTCAGAGAAGAGATTAAGTATGTAAAACCATGAGGCTGCATGTTACATGGCAGTCTGTAATGTGGAACTTGCTTGTTAGACTTCTTTGAAGTAAAGCTTTCCCATGCTAGTATAAATCATCTGAAGTAAAAGATTGTGAAGAAATACTTATGTGGCATGACCTCAGATTGTGTAAAGATTCAACTTGGTACTGTGTAGGTTGGCACCGTCATGTTCACCTTCAATGATTGGTCCAAGACAAGCTGGGATCGTATCGACGTTGATTTCCTTGT
This sequence comes from Chlamydomonas eustigma, assembly GCA_002335675.1. Lineage (NCBI taxonomy): Eukaryota > Viridiplantae > Chlorophyta > Chlorophyceae > Chlamydomonadales > Chlamydomonadaceae > Chlamydomonas > Chlamydomonas eustigma. The sequence continues at coordinate 3,593 of BEGY01000110.1, read as the reverse complement.
GGAGGAGAGTAAGAAGCTGACCAAGGACATCAAGACCATCAACAAGGCAGTGAGAAACTATGAGGTGTTCAGGCTGCTAGAGGAGGCGCTGAAGGGCATGCTGACGTCGCTGCCACTGGTGCAGGTGAGAACCAGGGTGTCATGGCCATGGACTAAAATCCTTGCTTACTGTGGCTCATGATTCATGAGATGTGTGGTTCTGAAAGATGCTGTAACCCGTGCATTGTCCTAGTAGTCAGAGGAGTCTACTGGGCCAGCTCATGCTGAAGAGTCTGCATGACCAAGGTCTTTATCTTTGTGTATGCTCTTACTATCCTCTCTTCCCTCCATGTCTGCAGGACTTGCATCATCTTTGTGTATGCTCTTACTATCTTCTCTTCCCTCCATGTCTGCAGGACTTGCATCATCTTTGTGTATGCTCTTACTATCTTCTCTTCCCTCCATGTCTGCAGGACTTGCATCATCTTTGTGTATGCTCTTACTATCCTCTCTTCCCTCCATGTCTGCAGGACTTGCATCATCTTTGTGTATGCTCTTATTATCCTCTCTTCCCTCCATGTCTGCAGGACTTGCATCATCTTTGTGTATGCTCTTACTATCCTCTCTTCCCTCCATGTCTGCAGGACTTGCATCATCTTTGTGTATGCTCTTACTATCCTCTCTTCCCTCCATGTCTGCAGGACTTGCATCATCCAGCCATGAGGGACCGTCATTGGACACTGCTGATGCAGACCACGGGGAAGCAATTTGTGATGGATGACAAGTTCTGCCTGGGTGATCTGTTGGCTCTGGAGTTGCACAACTATGT
>BEGY01000109.1:158412-169558 GCA_002335675.1 Chlamydomonas eustigma | reverse complement strand
TTCATGCAGGCCAAGAGTGTTGGTGATGCATCATTGGTCTGACTATCCTCTGTACCTTCATGCAGGCCAAGAGTTTTGGTGATGCATCATTGGTCTGACTATCCTCTGTACCTTCATGCAGGCCAAGAGTTTTGGTGATGCATCATTGGTCGACTATTTGGAGTCAGAGTTGAGGCGCCTGAACATCCAGAAGGCAGTACATGACCGGCTGAAAGAACTTAAAGCTAAGCCCAAATCTGTGGTCTCAACCCTGACGACAGCAGCTGCTGCTTCAACACCTGGGGGAGGGAATGGTGCTGACACCTCATGGAACGAGGAAATGGAGAGGCTGCTGAACAATCTGGAGGTCGGGCTTAAGGATGTGTCTGAGCTGTACAACGATTATGCTCAGCCTCTTAAGGTGAATACAGCAGTGTTGCATGAGAAGCTGGCATCAATCAAGATAATAGCATCTCTGTGATGACTAGTAGAGCATTTAGTTTAATGCCCCAGGGGTTGTCATATTTCTCACTGCTCCAAGTACAGGCCTAACAATACCCTGCGCTGCATTCTGTTTGTTCAGCAATATGCAAAGGACAATGTTACGTTGCAAAAGAGAATGCAGTCTATGTTACATTCCGTGTCAAATTTGCACTGCATTTCTGGATGTGCTTCCTACTTTCATCAATCCATCATCATACCGTGTCCCCCCCTCCCCTTTTTTTCCCTAATCATAACGTTTTTTCTCTAAGAATGTTGTCATTGCTTCTGCTTCCTGGGCAGATGTGGGATGTCTGCCTTCGGCTGGTTGATTTCACTGGGAGCAATGTGGAGCCTTCATTAGTCAGGCAGCTGTGGGACCATCTCCTTATACAGGTCTGACACTGTTTGGTCAAATGGTCAGGCAGCTGAGGGATCGTCTTTGGAAACATGTGTGATGTTGTTTGGTCTATTGCAGCAGTTGAAAGTAGTTACAGTGGCAGGCTTCTGCTTCCCTGAGGCCTGTTTCTGATGTAACAGATTTCGGAGTTAGATCTCATAAGGATGCACTGTACTTCATTATATCTCATAAGGATGCACTGTACTTCATTATATCTCATAAGGATGCACTGTACTTCATTATATCTCATAAGGATGCACTGTACTTCATTAGATCTCATAAGGATGCACTGTACTTCATTATATCTCATAAGGATGCACTGTACTTCATAAGATCTCATAAGGATGCACTGTACTTCATAAGATCTCATAAGGATGCACTGTACTTCATTATATCTCATAAGGATGCACTGTACTTCATAAGATCTCATAAGGATGCACTGTACTTCATAAGATCTCATAAGGATGCACTGTACTTCATTATATCTCATAAGGATGCACTGTACTTCATTATATCTCATAAGGATGCACTGTACTTCATTAGATCTCATAAGGATGCACTGTACTTCATTAGATCTCATAAGGATGCACTGTACTTCATTAGATCTTGGTGAAAGGGCGTAGTTGGGAAGTAGAAGAGTCCCTTGTCTTCTTTTAATGATGTTTGATACTGGTCCCTGTACTGCAGACTTGGAGCCAAAGTGGGGTAGAGGGTGCGGTAATCCTGAGGCTGCAGAAGCTGGTAGAGTGTGTTGTGGTGCTAGGGTCCAGCTTCTACCCCAATGAGGTTACATTCCCAACCTCTTTCCTTACATTTCGGTTGGAGCAGGTGGGTTTCATTACAGCAGTCTTCATAGTCTTTGTTCCATCTGCAAGACTGTGGAGGTTTAACATGAGTGCGGAGGTGTAACGTGGGCATGGAGGTGGAACATGAGGATAGATGTGGATTTTTAGTATTGAGGTGTAACACAGGTACGAAAGTTGTGCAGGAGCTTTGATCAAATTGCAGCAGGAATGTTATATCCTGAGAGACTCGTGAAAACTTTCTCAGCAATAGGCTGCTATACATGGCCTCCTGCAAGCTCTCTCAATATCTTTGAACATACTTGTGTGGATGGTTTCAGGCTGCAGCTGGGCTGTGGCCGCCGGGTCCTTCAGGCAGTACAGAAGCAGCAGCTATCAATAGTGTAGAATCAGCTGCGGCAGGCCCGCTGATAGTGAAGGCTGTACAGCGGAGCTGTGGCGGCTCACTTCCATCTGTGCAGCGCACTTATGACCAACTACTTGCCAGGCAAGTCTTATGAAGGCATGCTTCTACAATGTTCTTAACGTCTACATCTTCACAAGTCTTCTCTGATGTTCCCTGTGGTTGAAGTGTGGATATCATTTTCATCGTTCATCCTTTATCTGCACACAAGTCAAGCCGACAAGTTGGTGTCTGGGTATGCTGTTGCTGCATTTTGAGTGGTGCATGATGACCTGTGGCCTCCTGCCATCAGTATCTACAGTATCTCAGACTCAATCTCCCTCCCTCCTACCTTGCTGCTCTTCAATTTCCGACATGACTGCAGACGAGCCAATGGTGTGAGTGATGCTGCCTTGTCTAATGTGGTGCTACGCACACAGCTGCTGAGGTCCCTGCTGGAGTACTGCAGGTGGGATAGCTGATTGCATGGATAGACATCCTGCATGGCTAGATGCCCTGAAATACAGCAACTGCATGGGACCACTCGCTTGCATGGATAGACGACATCCTGCATGGCTATATGCCCTGAAATACAGCAACTGCATGGGACCACTCGCTTGCATGGATAGACGACATCCTGCATGGCTAGATGCCCTGAAATACAGCAACTGCATGGGACCGCTAGCTTGCATGGATACATGCCCTGAAATGCAATTGAATGTTGACAAGAGGAGTTCGACACGGGGCCTACTAGTTACACACTGCTAGTCATTTAAAATACAACATCCTTCCTGTTCTTATCACTGCATTGGCGCAGTGCCTTACGCATTTAGCCCTTGTAATCCATGAGGGGTACATTGACAGTTGCTAGCACACAGAATATCATGCCTGCTCATGTCGTACTGACCATAGCTAACCTTGTCAATGCCATGATCAAGTAGGTTAGTTGAGGACGAATTGTCCAGTACTCTGATCAACCCAGGCTATGCAGCAAATGCTAGTGCTTCCTCCTCCATGCTTATTATTGCTGCCACTACACCATCTATGACAGCGTTATTTGGCAGCAGCTCTGCGCAACGGGATGCAGGAAACCTTGCGGACGCATCTGAGAGGTGGGTGGCTGATTGTAGGTAACAGAGCAGATGATGCATTATTCAAGCCAGCCAAATAATTTAGGTACTTGGTTATTTACTGGGGCTGGATGAGCTCTCACTAGTTATTCATACATCATATCTCTTACTTCTCATACTCTGTTGTATAACGTATATTCAGTCCATTTTGCGTCTGATGATTGTCAGGTATTCTATGGAGGCCAGGCGTCTTGGCACTGCTGAATGTGATCAATTAGCTCTCCAATTCGATGCACTTCGTCGTCGCTTGAATGAGCGTCTTACGGTGGCTTGATAAATATAGTGGCTTAATTAATGCTGGGCTGCTGAAAACAGTTGACCCATGGCTATCTGGATTGGGTTCATGAGTATGTAACTACTTGCCAGGCTTCAAAACTGAACCATGGCCATTACGATTCTGGTCTCCATGATCCACATTGTGTCAGAATCAGAATCCCATTACAAAAGTGCATGGGTACATGCCAGTATGTATTGCCAGCACATACAACCAAATCAAATAGGTTAAGGTACTAACAATGCAGACAGATTAAAGTCAATCAATACAGAATAGGTCACATAACAACATAAGGCTTGATTCCTTTGTCTGTAGGCCAGGTTTAACGAAAGACAATTGCTGGACTATTGCTGGACTATTGTTCAGCTACTTCTTCACATAATATTGAACACATTTGGATCAACAGTCATCTGAACAGACTGTCCAAACGATCATGCTGCAACCTTGCTTCAAACTAATGACTTCACTATGAGAATGAGAAGAAGAATAGACACAACAGGTTTCAGGGCACTACACAAACAGAAACCATGAAAGGGAATATAACAGCCATCCCTTCCAGGCCCTGGGTATTAACTTAACAATATTTCTGCCTACAAATTTCTTGAGATTTTACATTCATGAGATTTTACATTCATGAGATACTTATTCGTCCTATGACTCCTGACATGTCTCGAGCACTGTCAGACAAGAGGGACAGGTTTTGTGGATCACATGCCATTAATAGTAAACGGGAGTTACTAACTGCCATCTCAAGTGGTAACAGGAGCTGATGGCGTCAGGTAGGTTCAAGCAAGCCATGATCTGCCCAATCCCATCTCCCTGGACAAAACACATTATACACTTTGTTTGTTGTTGGTAATGCTTTAGAACATGGAATTCCGATGCAATGTGGCCCTCGGCCGTTACGGATTCTGCTACTTCCTGCATTGGAAACTAAGCATTCGCTTTTAGAATGATTCAATGGCTCTGTCTAGGCTACGTTTGCGCTCATGCAAGCTTCTGAGAGACATGTGAGAGCCCTCCTTTCTTCTGCCTGCCCAACTATTCCGACCTGTGCCCATGAACAGCACATCTGAAACTACATGCTAGACATGTTGCCCCCTTAACAACTTTCTGCCTAGAACTGAAAGAGGTGTTGGATGCAGTTGCAGAAACCTCAGTGCTGTTCACTTGTGGAGTTGGTGGAACGTAGCTGCTGCTCAATCTTTTTAAAGCCTCAGGATTCAGCGTCCTTGGCGATATAGGACTGATCTGCAAGACATTAATGCTGCTGCTGGCTGGTTAGCAAGCTGTCCATGCTCGTTGACAGCTGGGAAGCGGAGGAAGAGGAACCATTCCTCATTGATAGCCTCCTAAATGGAGATGGGTTTGGTCTCATAGACATAGCTCTGCTCCCACCTTGGAGTTGAGGTGCATCTCCACTAAAAGGATTTCCAATTGTGGGTGAGTTTAACTTCGCCTCTGATGCTAAGAATTGGCTGGATGGGATGCTACTGATGGAGGGACTGGGTTCAAGAGCGAACGTGACCTCGGTGGGTATTGTCTGGGAAGCCCTGCGACCATGTTGTATGATCCGATTGAGCTGAGCCTGAGGCTCATTGTTGATGTAAGCGCCTAGGGTGGGACGTGAAGCTGCAGAGCGCATGATGGTGAAGTCTCCCTCCTCCCCTTCATACTCAGAACTGAAAGAGGATCGGGTTGTGTTTGTTCCTTGCTGGACACCAAGTTTGAATCTGCCACAGATCAACACATCCAGACTCCCGTCATCTTACTTTATTGGATCACAAGAATCCAGAACCCACAGTAGGCTCTTCGTGAGACATCGTATGTGCTGATGAGCGCCAAGTGAAACTAGCTTGTTTAGTGGATGAATACAGGTCAAACCACCAGGTATGTTGCGCATCCAGTATGTGGAGAATGATAAAAAGTAATAGGTGTGATATATACATGATTGGCAATCTCACCTTGCAGAGGACTTGTTAGTCATGCTCCCTAGCCTCCCTGCTCTTGACGGGATTATGCAGGAGCCTAGATCTCTAGCAGATGGGACAAAGGAGGAGGATTCACCCTGAAGATGACCTTGCTGGTTGTTCTTACCACCAACGCTGCGCTCTGAAGAAGGTAATGACATCTCACTGTCCTCTTGCCCCTCATGAGTGCTGACGGCAATGCTGACACGGCGCAGTCGGCTCCTTGCCTTCGATTTAGTGAAAAAAACAGTCACTTTTTAAACTTTATCAATCACTTCAATGTCGACTCTAGCAAGATCCACCCCAAGATTTTGGGGAATGAAGCAAAAATGGTGACAATTATGCGACAACGAGTGCAGATGCTGCTACAAAAATGCTTGTTTGAGTATCTCAGTCAAGGCCTGTCTTCATGCAGAAAGCACAGATTGCAACATATTACTTGCAACAATCAAGTTTTGAGCAAAAGGTAACATGTAACATGAGAGCAGCTCTTGAGCTGCATGTTAGTGATTTGAGAAATGAGAAACTGATATACGACGTTGTACACTGCTTACAATTGCAACTGTAACAACAGACGCATCAGGAGTCTGCATTTGACAGTCAGAAAGTTGAGACATGTGTCATCATCACGTAAGATACAGCACTATGACAGTAACCTTCTCAGCACTTGCCTCTTCAAATGTAGAGATCTCTGTTGGGTCTGAAGTCATGCTGTTTCTCCGCCTTCCCTGCCTTGGGGCAGAGGGAATACCGATTCCCTCCAAATCATTGGCCTGTGGGACACAATATAAGTATTCATACAGCAGGCGACTAATAAATCACAGGCTAGCTGCAAAGACACACAGTTTTAAACAGAAGGAAGACATGACAAGCAAGTGAGCTTCTTCAAAGCAATGTTCTGTAGCAAAGTAGGCTCTTTGATTTCCTCACAGTACACAATGATAACGTATACATCTAGGATTACTGGGATTTGGCAAAGCAAATTGTGCCATTAGAATCTTGCCATAAATTGCACCTCGGAGGCCAAACGTCGTGAGGACTACTTGTCAGTTGTTCTATGGTTCACAAAACAACTTTTTGTAACAGGCTCAAGTAATTTATTATGTGCTGTACTAACCTCTTTAGACCTGACGCCTTACTTTGCATGGCCATTTTGTGATATTCTATCAAGACCTAAACCATGCTGTAGTACACTGCTACCTATGCATGATCATATTTGCTCTGCTGTCGTACTGACTTTTTGAGACCTGATGTCAAGCAATGCATTGTCATATCTCAGATATCCTTACCATGCTCAACTTCTGCTGCTGATCGGCGTTCATGAGCGCATAGAATGCGGCTGCGTCAGGGCCAAGCCTTTCCAACACAGATGACTCCTCTTCATCCTGACCCTTCTTAGCTACAGTCGTCACAGAGCTCCTTCGGAAAGCGTTCCGCATTTCCTTGGCGGCCTCGGCACCTGATGAGAAGGTACAACAACACTTTGTATGAAGCAGAGCGTCAATCACAACTGTCAAGGTCTAATGCTGATGAGATTATATGAAGACCTGAACAATCTGCAATACATTTGATGAAGCACTGGCTTCTCAATAGTACCTAACTAAGTGTTACAACAGAATTAGATGGCTGAGGCCGTAATTAGATGGAAGGGCTCCTAGATTATACGCAATAAATAGGGATGGGAAGCAGATCACTTATTACCTGTTGGGTCATCAGCCAACACTTATATGGAGGGCCCTACCAGGCGGTCATGTGAGAGAGGCCTACCTTTTATCTCATTAACATGATAGCTAGGTAGTGCCTCCATGCTACCCCTCACATCCAGGAAAGAGGCCATCTTTCCTGCTTTATCGAGGTACTGAGAGGAAAGACTTGTGTGCTTTCCGTTCACATCTGCATTTACCTTCCCACCAGCTGCCATAGATGCCAAGACCGTTTCAGCCTTCATTCAATAACAAGGTATGATAAGTAAATCCAAACAATCAGTCCAGCAAAGAGGGCCAGCAAAATGAGTGCGGCTGTCAAGCACATAAGAAACGTTTTCAAGGCTCAGATCCAAGAATAACAACCCAGTCTCCTCACATCATGGATTTCACATCACCTCTTGTCACCCAACTGTGGCATTATTGTACTCAGGTGCCTAAAAATGTTACCTCTGAAATGAGCTCTGAGGACAAAGGCCGGAAGTCTTTATACTTGAGAGAAATAACGTTGCGGAACATCTGCATCAAGATTTTTGACGAGGGTCAATAAGTAAATGGGTCTCAGTCAAGCACTGTAAGCAAATTGGGAAACTCATTCGAAATACAACAGGTAACGACTAAGGGTGAAAGAATTATAAGCGATGATTTCCAGTAGCAACGCAGAAAGTATCCGAGAGTAAATTGACGTCGTAGGGTAGTGTTAAGGAGATATACATCACATTGCAGTACGGATAGAGTAGACGATAATATCCCCAGACTTCAATTCACTCTCCAAGTGCTGATTAATCAAAAAGCCAGTTGCACACTCAACTTCCATTTCTTACCTGCATGCGCTCTACATCGCTTTGAAGCGTTGATGCTCTCCTGCTGACCCCTGAGATACCTCCTCCAGACTTTCCATTCTTATGGACTGACAGCATCTTCTCGATGGCCTGAAAACGAATCAAGATCTCATGAGTGGCTTCCTAGGAAAACAGCAGCTGCAAGGTCATATTCAAAATATTAATGGCTCAAGCACAAAAACATTAAGGGGACATCCCCTCCCAACTGCGGCATAAGTGTCTTCTATCCTGATCATCCCTATATTCCTTGACATGGAATCTAGCCATCAGCTTACTACCTCAGGGTCTCTGAAAAGATTGGACAGCTTCATGTAGTGATCACAATGATGCTGCGCATTTGGCTGAGTGCGCAGCACATAACAGAACAAGCCCAAGTGCAATGGCAGGCCCTGCATCAATGGCAGTAGAGGGCCACTGCTAAGCAGTAAGGTATGGTGTGGAGCTCAGACTGCCACGAAGAGGCTGCAAGCAGAAGCTATTTTGGGAAATATGGTTTAAAATGAGCATGGCCTCATGGCAGGTGGGATATGGCCCCATGACAGGTGGGATATGGCCCCATGGCAGGTGGGATATAGCCCCATGGCAGGTGGGATATGGCCTCATGGCAGGTGGGATATGGCCCCATGGCAGGTGGGATATGGCCCCATGGCAGGTGGGATATGCACTTATTCCATGGCAGGTGGGATATGCACTTACTCCATGTGAAAGAGAGTGTTTAACACAATGCCTAAATCAGCTCTATTCAGGCGGACTCTTACTTGCGATAGATCTTTGACAGTCAGGGATTGCGAGGGTTTGACCATTGTGAAGGGGTTCTGTGGCAGTAACTTGCTGTTGGACATCAAGAAAGTGTGCCTGAATGGTAATAGATCAGCAGAGTGCTGTTGGACATCAAGAAAGTGTGCCTGAATGGTAATGGATCAGCAGAGTGCTGTTGGACATCAAGAAAGTGTGCCTGAATGGTAATAGATCAGCAGAGTGCTGTTGGACATCAAGAAAGTGTGCCTGAATGGTAATAGATCAGCAGAGTGTAAAATTTGCGTAAGCAATTTCAATTTTGAATGAAGCATGATAGTGGACATAGTGAAGGCGTGTATTTGCAACAAAATATGAGGTACCCAGAGCATGTGATCATGTATTTGCAACAATTTATGAGATACCCAGAGCATGTGATCATGTATTTGCAACAATTTAAGAGGTACCCAGAGCATGTGATCATGTATTTGCAACAATAAATGAGGTACCCAGAGCATGTGATCATGTATTTGCAACAATATAAGAGGTACCCAGAGCATGTGATCATGTATTTGCAACAATATATGAGGTACCCAGAGCATGTGATCTTGTATTTGCAACAATGCATGAGTAGCATGAGGTACCCAGAGCATGTGATCATGTATTTGCAACAACATATGAGGTACCCAGAGCATGTGATCATGTATTTGCAACAATATAAGAGGTACCCAGAGCATGTGATCATGTATTTGCAACAACATAAGAGGTATCCAGAGCATGTGATCATGTATTTGCAACAACATAGTATGAGGTACCCAGAGCATGTGATCATGTATTTGCACAGAATGAACGATAAATATGCCATCCTAGAGCCCTGATATTAACTCATCTCAGAGGCCGAGAAGTAGCATGCCAGATATTGTACTGCATGACTTCTTGTACTGCATAACCTATTGTACTGCAAAACGTATTGCACTGTGTAAATTGTACAAATATGAGTCTTACATTAGCACAGCCGCAGCCCTGAAGTCTTTGAAGTGCAGCTTGTAGGAGATCTCATCAGACACTGTCTGCCAGTCTCCGGATAAAGCAGGAGGAGGCAAGGCCTTGCTGGATGGAGGCAAGCTTTTGTTCGATGATATCATCAGTTGTCCCCGTTCCTCAGCCTCCCTCACTATGCCCCTGTTGACAAGTTGGGAGCGCATTATGAAATCTAGTATGAAAGTGTTTCTAGTGAAGCCTGTTTTGGTGGATTGCTGGACATAAGGGTAATTTAAAGACTCACTCGAGTTGAGATGCTTCTGTGAAGTGATCATTGTGTCTTAGAAGCAACACAAACTTGGACAGATTTTCCCTAAGGGCCTCCATGGTCAGAACTGCAGGCTTCCTTGAGGCAGCATGACCCTGCCAATGTGCACACATAGCTCTACTGGGCCAGAGTGTCTTCATCCACAGTGTTTCTATTATGAAATGAATCTAGCTGATGCAGGAAGCACTCAACCGCCTGCGTATCATCCTCTTCAGGCTATTCTTCTACTGAGTGAAAAAGCAGGAGCCCAGTGCAAGGAATCTAACAAGGAATCAAATAAGGAATCTAATAAGGAATCTAGATGTAGCGACATTGAGGCCTCCCAATCGAAAGTGTCTGAAACATGTACACACGCCTGGTACCCGACATTTGTTTCCTCTTATTCATGATAATGAAGACTACTGGCATATTCAAGAAATAAAGCTCCACTCCTTCCAACAGAGCTCACAGATCTCCAAACCTACATCCTGTCCTTATCCAGCATAAATTTGTCACTCACCTCCCCTTTCCTCCACCAACCTTTGAAGGCATCTAGGCTCAACAAGGGAAGCCCACCACTTGACTCCCAAAACATGGACTGTGATTCAGCCTTAGAGAAACCTGATACAATAAAAATATGTCCATATCAGTAGGCTCGCTAGATGGAGAAGACGAACAGGAGTTACATCAGTCTGCAAAAGGAGTTACATCAGTCTGCAAGAGCTACAGGCCTGATGAGAATAGACGCAGCTGGGAATGGAATGCGTCTGATGTGTATCCATGACCAGCTGTAGTATGAACAGTAGGGATAAAGGATGAGCTAAGAAAGGTCAGCCACGTGCACAATGACCAGCATTAGTATGAACAGTAGGGATAAAGGATGAGCTAAGAAAGGTCAGCCACGTACAAATGCAAATGCTAAAAGCGCGATATCGTTCTATCCATTCTACCCCATAGATCATAATGATCACCTGAGTTCATCTTGACCTCAACAAACACAGCCCCCCTCATAATGATCACCTGAGTTCATCATGACCTCAACAAACACAGCCCCCCTCATAATGATCACCTGAGTTCATCATGACCTCAACAAACACAGCCCCCCTCATAATGATCACCTGAGTTCATCTTGACCTCAACAAACACAGCCCCCCTCATAA
>BEGY01000109.1:122775-157768 GCA_002335675.1 Chlamydomonas eustigma | reverse complement strand
CTCAACAAACACAGGCCCCCCCTCATAATGATCACCTGAGTTCATCATGACCTCAACAAACACAGGCCCCCTCATAATGATCACCTGAGTTCATCTTGACCTCAACAAACACAGCCCCCCTCATAATGATCACCTGAGTTCATCTTGACCTCAACAAACACAGGCCCCCCCTCATAATGATCACCTGAGTTCATCATGACCTCAACAAACACAGGCTCCTTCAACTGATCTTGCTCATTTTCTAGGTAGCCTTTGAGCAGTGGTCTGTCATTATGCAAAAAGAGGCAAGTAAGCAGAAGAAACAGCTTTGCTTCCAGGATAGCCACCAGACTTGTTATGGACACATTCGTGACACAAGCATTGTACATGTTATGAGCTGGACAAGTAGTGCAGTACATAATAGCCAGCACTGTCAGGCAAATGCTCTTAAATGCCCTGTTTTAAGGATTTAATTTCACCTTGTTGCAAAGATTTAATTTTGACAGTGGACAGTTACAAAAACAACCAGAGGGGGAGCAGTAAACAGTGGGAGCTTACATGATTTCATTCAACCAGGGGGGGGGCAGTAAACAGTGGGAGCTTACATGATTTCACTCAAAGCCTTGTCTCCATCTACAATCCCAGGAATCCCTTGAAGGAAGAGCTGCAACAGGCTCAGCTCAGAAATCTGTGTCACTTCAACAAGAGATGCATTTTCAAGTGAGCAAGGTAAGCTAACATGACACAACATCACGAGTCTCTATTCATTTTATGCAGATCTCAGGTATTTCAAGTGAGACACAACTGCAGAATGCTGAACACATCTAGATGTCCTACATCATCGCCCCATTTAAGGAAGAAATATCATCATTGCGTCCCAGCTAAGCACATGCAGGTCATGACTTGGCGTCAGAAATATACTTTAAAATATCTTTTGACTTTAATCTCCTGATGGAACCGGCATAACATGTTAATATTATTTTCAGTTCAGGTCCACACCTTGAGCAAGAACATGCAGTACAAGGCTTTAGTGGGAAGTCCTGCAGAGCTCCAACGTATTGCAACCCTTCCATTGAGCACTAGGACTTCCCTCACTGCCTCATTCAGCATCTTAAGACCTGGGGAGGACTTTGCCTGAGATGGCAGGGAAACAAGAGTGTACGAGGGAGCAACTGAGTGAGTGAGAGAATATGTGGGTGAGAGACTGAGAGAGAAAGCAAGTGAGTGAGTGAGTGAGAAAACAAGCAACTGAGTGAGTGAGAGAATGTGTGGGTGAGAGACTGAGAGAGACAACAAGTGAGTGAATGAGAAAACAAACAGCTGAGTGTTTGAGAGAATGCTTGGGTAAGAGAGTGAGTGAGAAAGGAATTGAGTGAGTGAGAAAACAAACAAGCAAGTGAGTGAGAGTGAGTGAGTAGTGAGTGAGTGAGTCCTAGTGAGTGAGTAATAGTGAGTGAGAGAGAGTAAGTGAGAGAGAGAGTGAGTGAGTGAGTAGTGTGAGTGAGTAGTGAGTAGTGAGAGAGTGAGAGAGTGAGTAGTGTGAGTGAGTAGTGAGTTAGTTAGTGAGTTAGTGAGTGAGTAGTGAGTGAGTGTGACTGAGTAGTGAGTGAGTGAGTAAGTGACTGAGTAGTGAGTAGTGAGTGAGTGAGTGAGTGAGTGAGTGAGTGAGTGAGTGAGTGAGTGAGTGAGTGAGTGAGTGAGTAGTGAGGCAATGCAAATCATACCTCAGCCAAGATTTGCTGTTTATCATCTGGCCACGAGGTCTCAGAACGAGTCAGGTCGATCTTTTGACAGGTTGCCTCAAACAAAAGCAAGTCCTCTATCAAGGTATTGACTGCGGAGAGAATGCATAGCAATCAGTTATAAGATTGCGGTGATCATCAGCTTATTATATAATACAAATCTTATTACCCAAGATCACATGTACTCAAGCCCACCATCATAATATGCAGTCATGAGACTTGATATGTTATGATGTACAGTATGCATGGTACAGCAAGTAGCTAGTTAAGAAGACATAACTTATTAATATCCAGGAGCTGGATGACTGAGCTGAAAACTAAGGAATGCGTCTTACTTGGAAAAAACACATTCACTTTATTGCTGCCACCCTCTTTCAAACAGCACCTGAGTTGTGAAGGCAAAAAGGCTTACTCATCAGACCATCACCAAAAAGCAATTGAAGGCATGAGACATTTTTCGCAAAATACTCACTTCCTACGCCTCCACATATTCTTTTACCTGCACATTTCTGAAAAATAATCCGTCCAAAAAGGACATTTGCAGTAAGTTGCCAAGTCCTATTCTAGCCGTCCTCACCATACTTTTTTCATACAATTTTCTGACCTCATATTATGTCACATTAAGCATAAAACTCACACCATACTTTGTTCATATACTTTCCTGACCTAAACTTATGTCACATTAAGCCTGTTCTCACCATACTTCATATAGACACCACATCCTGGTGAGTGCAAACTGCTGATCATCCACTACCAGTACAATACCTGGGAGCGTAATGTTATGTTAAGCACATGAAGGAGAAAGTCTGAGCATGGTGAAGTTTGTTTGCCATGCAGTGAGGACATGTCCATCCTGATCAAGTCTGGCTGATTTGGCAGCCTGCTCTAATAACCAGTAGCTTTAAGACTGCCACACAAGTATGACAGTAAAACTTGTCGGATTTCATTACCTTTTGGACAGCTGCGAGCCATGACATCTTTTGTCATCAGAAGCTTATCTAGATGTGTACTCGTGTGTTGGTTTACAGCAATAAAGTCTATCCATACAAATAGATGAGGTCCACTCCATGCAGGGCTAGCAGATGTGCCTGCACCCTTTTTAGCCCTGCTGGGCACAAACCCTGGCAGGGGCAACCAGCTACTGAGTTAGTAATAAGCAATCTTAAGGCATGCTAATAAAAAGTCATACTAACCATGTAGTATTAAAGGGGGAACGTCAGGACATCAAAAATCACCATTTTTAAAACTAATTTCAGAGTCATGTTATTATATGTAGGCGGATGGTGATATAGTAGTTTAGTGAAGGAAATTATTGGTTACACACGACTTGACCTCGTGGGGCCAGGTGATACAACAGCTGCTCCAACATTCCGAGAAAAGGAGCTTGCCAAGCGTGGACAATATAGTTGGAGGGATTCCCAATGTGCTCTCGAGGTATTAGGTCAATGAACCTGATGAGGAAGAGTAGAAGCAGATCATTCATCAGCCTAGATGCGTGGGTCCACTTCTACCACCAAACTGCTGAGCTAAACGACTGAAATCACTGTAACACTTCTAACCTGCACTTTTTCCCCTTGCTTGTGGAGGAAATGATGACGTTCTCGACGAAACTATGTGTGGTGTAATCGTCGCCAATATGTTCATACGAATGTCGAAGAATTTTCTCTAAGAATGCCAAGCTTACGCCACATTGGTGATGAGGAAGTGCACAAATGGCCTGTTTTTGTGTATCCAGATGAGGTTTTGATAGTAACAGCCCATTCTCAATGGCAGACTTTATCCACGGGGTCAGAACCCCTTTCTCTTCCCTGGACTTGAAAAACTCAAACATTGCCACGCGTCATTACAACTTATACTGCATACATAGTGACATATAACATATCAGTTCTAAACATCTTGATAGTTTGGCCCTCCCTCACTTCACAACACATTTCAGCCACTCACTGACGTACACAATCTGCGAGGGCGAGGGCAACAGCGACATTACCACTAACTACCAGTACCCAAACCTCAGTACAATGAACGTATCAGGTATCATAACGACATGTCGTTGTCGTTTTCGTAGGTATGGATACAAGGAGCAGATTGTAAATTAAATTGTTACTTCTTAGACACAAATATTACAATAACAATAACCTTACGAGGACGGACAGAAATTTAGCCTGCTGCTTGAAATGCAAAGTAATTCCTAAACAATAGAGAGCTGGGGCGGCACTGCGGCATAGCTTTATCAGTTGAATTATTGTATGCGCTGCTTAATAACTTATTGAATACCAGCACATGCTGATTAATTAAATGTGAAAAGTGAGAAAATGTGTCACACGTTGATGGATTGCACATTAGACTCATCTCAAGTTGGTAAACCCTGCTTACCACACATATTTAACATAATGCATTGGATAATGTGGACTTGATCGGTCGATCTCAGAACACATTAGTTGCACACTGGCTGCTTGTAAACCTTTGTAAAAATCGGCAGAAGTACAGCCGTACTTGATGTACTAGTGGCTTAGCGCTACACATTTCAACACAAAGGCCCTGTAGAGGATCTGCGTGGTTTTTGAGTGATATTTGCTTGCTGACACTGCTACTTGAGGTAGCTGCACAATTCTACGGTTGACACTCCACGGTCCCAAGAGGACATCAGTAATGAAAGACCAGAGCCTGAGCCACAGTCATAAGCTCGAGAGGATCTACTAGGTCTTAGCTGATCATGCTGATGTTGAGGATGAGGATTCTTTGCGGAGCAACAAGAAACATTGGAAGTAGTTGTAGAGCCTCTGATTCTGTTGCCACGACCTGGCGAAGGCAGGCCCGGTTCTTCATACCCCTGTTCAGCAGCACCGATGCTCTCAGTCTGAAATCCTCCATTGTTCCCACTTGAGGGTGACAGTGCAGAAAAGTACTTTGAGGCCCTTACTGAAGAAGGGAGATGCCTGGTAGCAGGATATCTATCTAGCAGTTTATCCATCTGTTGGCGTGCCTCATCAATATTTATGTAACCACCTCCAACTGCCGTGAAAGCTCCCTCACTGTACTTGCTTCCTGCTGGAGCAGTAGGTTTTGAACAGTGCTGTGTTTGAGGGCCTTGATGGTGAGGTGACAGGCTCTTCAGTTGCTGGACAGCTGATCCTGGCAGTAAGTCAGGCGAGGAATGCTGCAACAGGTTGCTAGTATTCCATTTTTGGGACTTCACACTGCTGTTGCTGCTACTCAGCACCTCTGCCGGCCCGAAACCACCGGTCAAATCAGGGGAGGAGCGGAGGAGTAGTGGGTCAATGACTCCGTGATGGAAGCTCACGCTGTTGGCAGCACTGCGCCTGTTGAACCTGCTGAGCTGCCGCAGATCCTCAATATTAGATTGAAGTATCAGAGCAGGGTGAGGCAGCTGGCTTGACACTGCAGCCCCTAGTGAAGAAGCAGGGTGAGGCAGCTGGCTTGACACTGCAGCCCCTAGTGAAGAAGCAGGGTGAGGCAGCGGCTTGACACTGCAGCCCCTAGTGAAGAAGCAGGGTGAGGCAGCTGGCTCGACACTGCAGCCCCTAGTGAAGAAGAGAAGGCATCAAGAGTCCTTGTTTGTCCACCTCCCACAATGGCACCTGTCGTTGTTCTTGTTCCAATCCCCATAATCGCACCTGCTTCTGAGGCAGCTCTGACTCTGGGCTCAGCACATCCTAGCAGGCTCCTTCTAACCACTGTAGGAGAAACAGGTAAAAGCTGCTGCTGCAGGAGACTGTGTGGCCCTCCAACCTCCAGGTCAGGGGTGTGACGCAGTTGAGGGACAACAAGAGGAGACAGCCTGTTTGGCAAACCACCCCCACCACCAGGGCATGATTTTCGGGCCATAATCAATTTAAGAGATGGTAGTCCAAGATCTGAGGTGGTACTGGTGGGTTGTATCGCCTTGACTGCTCCTGCTGTTTCAAGGATGATAGCTGTGTCGTGTATATCATCAGAAGATGCTCCCTGCGCTTGGTCATAGCCTCGGCAGTCATCAGCACAGATGGAAATGCATCAGCTGGGCTGCCTTTTGGCGATAAAGGGACCTGCCCTTTGGAAAGATTAGGTAAGCTAGAGGTGGGACATGAAGGGTTCACAGGGTTCACGTCAACAATGACATCTAGAGTTTGGCGTAGTACCGTAGTACCACCCTCTTCTCCTTCCTAGGCAGTATACTGCAGGGAATCACTTTCTTCACTAGACAGCCTCACTAGTTGTTCCTGCTTTTCAGCCAGTTCCTTCTCCCTCAGCCCTGTGGCGTAAGCTTGTGCTTCTGGGCCCAGTCTCATGAGAACAGACACATCTCTATCTTCATCATCCTGATTATGAGCTTTGCGCCTTCGTATGGCTTTGAAGAAATCATGGGAGCGAGGTGGACACGCCTGGTGGAATATGAGAGAGGGGAGGGGAATAGACATGTGGCAGAGTATTGTAAAGCGGTTCACTAATTACACTCTTTGCTGTAGGCCCGCTATATTACAAGGCATTAGTCCGTACAGCGGCAAAAAGCAAGATCACATTTGAGTCGTATAAGCTGGGCCGTAGATCTGATTTTTGATATTCGATTCAAACATCTAACTTCGTGATACAGAAATCAGCTCTCTCGTCAGCTATTGAGAGTTGCATTTGCTGAACTGCTTAATGTAGAAAGATCAAATGTACAATGTCAACTCAAGTACCTAAGCATTATTGATTCAAGA
The DNA here is from genome assembly GCA_002335675.1 of Chlamydomonas eustigma. Classification (NCBI taxonomy): domain Eukaryota; kingdom Viridiplantae; phylum Chlorophyta; class Chlorophyceae; order Chlamydomonadales; family Chlamydomonadaceae; genus Chlamydomonas; species Chlamydomonas eustigma. Next base: position 151,347 of record BEGY01000109.1, on the reverse strand, counting down.
ATACATAAAGATCAATCCAGATGGATGATCATATAATACCTGTCAGCACGACTGAGTCTGAAAGTGTCCTTGATTATACATATATATTTGCTTCAGTTACCTGTATCATAATCTCAAGGGAACCAATGAATGGGCAACAAAATAGTTTCTAACAATTCTAGCACCATCATATTGCTATTTCTCTGGATGGCCTGGAAAAGACATCAGCATGCCTGGCACATTCTCAACGACCTGGAAAAGACGTCAGCATGCCTGGCACATAATCATCTACTGTCTGCAATCCACTTCCACGTGTGATTCATTCTAATCATTTAGAAACTAGGCATCTTTGTATGCACTTGCGCAGAACAAAACCACTCAAATCAAGTCAGGGCAGACGAATGCTCTCTGGACAAGTTAGAGGATCCTAGTTATTTTAGCCCATTAGCTCTAATGCCCAACCGAGATGATGACGTTGTGTCTACAGTAGACCTCCTGGCAGCAGCAAGCTGCTGAGCAGCTGCCTCCCCTGTCAAAGTTAATACTCCATCATGACTGTTCCTGTCGACGCCTTCTCCCAGGGCATTTAATATTTTGGGTAAGGAGAGCTGATTGCTGCTTCCATCTGTATCAGTGACGGCTCTGGCACGGAAGCGAGAGTGCTCCTTTGTGGAAGCTGCAATTGCGCCAGTAGTTTTATTTTCTGCAGCAGCTGCTGAAGTGAATGCTGTACTGTCAGGGATCTCCTGGCTCTTGGAACGATCAGTTAACAGGCGGGATGGGAGCCGACTCCCCTGCTGATGACGGAGGGGGCTGTCGTTACTGCGCACCCCTGTCCCGCCAACAGCAGCAGGCAGCTTGTTGACTGTTAAGTCTTGTTCATACTCTGACTCTGAAGATGCAGCATTGTTGTTGTACTGACCACCACCAACAACTCTCCCTAGCTTGCCCCGGCGTTTAGCAGCAGCCATTACACCTTTGGAAAAGACAACACATGATGTAAAAATACACAATGAGGGATCCGCTCATCAGAAATCATGGTGAAAAAGCAAAATGAACCCTCATGCTTCATTCCTTCAAATTGGTGGCTAGTCTCTTAATAGATCCCTGACTTAAATTGTCTGTAACACTTCTACTAATTTCAATCAGCACAGAAACAGTCCACTCTGAGAGAGTGGTTGTGTTCCATGACCCACCTGTCAGCACAGAAGGAGTAGGGGTTGTGTCCACAAAAGGAGTAGAGGACATCAGGTTTGAAGGTGCAGCCTTTCGATGTTGTGACCCTGCTTGGGCTGTCACACGCTTGCTTGCAACACGTGCCAGATCAGCCATTGTGACTGGCGGAGGTCGAGCGGGAGCCTGTCGCTGACTTGGAGATGTCTCTTCATCTGCCTCAGAGGCATTATGCACCTCATCTAAACGTGAAAAGTCAGGGAGGTCACGTGGGTTGATACGGACGCTCGTTCCTGATTGCTGCATCTGACTTCTTAGCTGTGAAATAAGGGAACACAGCATATTAGTAGTAGAATTTGAAAGTAAGGCACACACAAGGACTTAATGAAGGTATCAGACAATCATGCCATCATTGAGCCACATACAAAGACATTCCCAACAGAGTGCCACCTCTTGTGTTCATTTCCTTGCATTCACACCTCTTGTATTCATTTCCTTGCATTCACACCTCTTGTATTCATTTCCTTGCATTCGCACCTCTTGTATTCATTTCCTTGCATTCACACCTCTTGTATTCACACCTCTTGTATTCACACCTCTTGTGTTCGCACCTCTTGCATTCACACCTCTTGTATTCACACCTCTTGTGTTCACACCTCTTGTGTTCGCACCTCTTGCATTCACACCTCTTGTATTCACACCTCTTGTGTTCACACCTCTTGTGTTCATTTCCTTGCATTCACACCTCTTGTATTCATTTCCTTGCATTCACACCTCTTGTATTCACACCTCTTGTATTCACACCTCTTGTGTTCGCACCTCTTGTGTTCGCACCTCTTGTATTCATTTCCTTGCACTCACACCTCTTGTATTCACACCTCTTGTGTTCACACCTCTTGTATTCACACCTCTTGTATTCACACCTCTTGTGTTCACACCTCTTGTATTCACACCTCTTGTATTCACACCTCTTGTATTCACACCTCTTGTGTTCACACCTCTTGTGTTCGCACCTCATCAAATCCAGACACTTTGAAATCCATGAGAGACTTGGGGACTCGCTTGCTGGACATCCTGGTCATGGCAGTCATGTTTTTGTCAGCACCAGGCACTCCGCCAGCCATATCTTTCACAAAGGGATTTCCATCCTGCATGCGCACTGAATGGCTAACTGCAACGCCACCTGCACCACCTGAATAGGGACGCTCAGAATCCATAAAATGTAAAACTGCTGCATAAATTAGCTTAAAACGGAGCAGCACTTACAAGCGTTGAACCCTGTCGTGACCTTTTTCTAACATCTTAACTCCCATATGGAGGTGCCATTGACTAGGAAGGAAGCGCATCACGATACCAATTACACTTCAGAATTCATGTCTCAGAAATCAGATTAAAGAATTGATACCAGGATCTATCTCGACCCCACTCCTCACCCTGCTGCTTATAAGCTGAAGCCTTCTGATCTTGTGCAGCCTTGAGCTCCAATGCGAAGGCCTCAGCTTCTGGACCTAGCCTCATGAGCACAGACTGATCACTCTCTAGGGCGGTGTTGCCTCGAATGGCCCTCAAAAAGTTGGAGTCAATGTTACTGCCTGCAGTACAATGCCTGGAGTCAGTGTTACTGCCTGCAGTACAATGCCTGGAGTCAATGTTACTGCCTGCAGTACAATGCCTGGAGTCAATGTTACTGCCTGCAGTACAATCAAGAAGAAAATCATGCTCAGGTATTAGCAAGCAATAGCAAATAAACATAGGAACTCTTGTTGCACAATGCAATCCGTTCTGTTCAGTGATGCGGCTGCTGACTCTATGTGATAACGCGGTCTTGAAGGCGGAAACAAAACCTAGAAACACCTTCAATTATTTTGCTTTCTGGTGCCTTCAACATCAACATCATTCAATGAAATCCTGCAGTTTCCGTTGATCATGACAACTTAATGCATCTTGCATGTACCTGCACTACCTGCTGCTGCCTTGAGGCCGCTGGTCCCTCCAGCAGCACCTTGCAAGTACGACTGGGACATGCCATTGAAAGCGTCCAGTGATTTCCTGGTAGCTTCTCCACCTTTCTGAGATCTCTTTGAGCTCAAGCCTGCCAGAGAGATCTCAGCCTGATAAAATGACAACGACATAAAGGCCAAGGCTATCAGCAAAGAGGTAGAGGTTGCATAATGACATAACAGGCTTTGCTTGAGGTCACATCGTCAGTTAGCCAATTCAACAGACATTCAATAGCAGTACACTTACACTCTATTGTTACATCAAGATGTCTCACGGGACGAGTTCTGTAATTTTGCGTGAAACTTAATCATCCCTATTGCAATTCCAGCATTCGCAAAGGTAGTAGGACAGGGTCAAGAACGGTGAGCAAGAAGAGGTGTCGATGAAACAGAAACAGCAAGATTCCAACTTGTATCATGATTGAGAAGCTGGCTTCATCAGAGCTCATCTGTTACCTCTGTGATGTATGGACCTGTGATAGGACGATTTGCACCATACTTCAAAGAGACCATCTCCCTTAGGATCTTGTGCTTCTCCTAAACACAAGCAGTCACAGAGAGTGACTCAGATACATCTTCAGCTACACTTACAATGGCTTATAGCCAAGGTTCTAGGGATGAGGTAGGGCATTTGAGGACAATGATGAGCAAGCATGACTCACTCCGATTACTCAATTTGGAGGATGTGCACCATATCAGGCACCATATCAGGCACCATATCAGGCATCATATCAGGCACCATATCAGGCATCATATCAGGCACCATATCAGGCACCATATCAGGCACCATATCAGGCATCATATCAGGCACCATATCAGGCACCATATCAGGCATCATATCAGGCACCATATCAGGCACCATATCAGGCACCATATCAGGCATCATATCAGGCATCATATCAGGCACCATATCAGGCATCATATCAGGCACCATATCAGGCACCATATCAGGCACCATATCAGGCACCATATCAGGCACCATATCAGGCATCATATCAGGCACCAGTAATGCACAAATCCCTGTTACCTGCGTGGAAAAAGACTCACATGTTCATGAAGAGCACTTGTCACCGACTTTGCAGCAACAATATTGGTATGAGTCCCGACTGAGGCGTTGCTGTACCGCATAGCAGCTTGTCCCTGAGAGAAGAAGCAGTGGATGCATACAGCAAAGGAGCGTAATCAATGAGATAGAGGTCATGAGATATGAATTAAGTCATGAACCTGTGGAACATTTGTTTTGCTGACCCAATCTGACTCGGTTTCAATACGAATCGGCTTAAGTTACGCGTGCATCGGCTTCACATTTTGAAGGGGATGATGCAGCGGAAAGCCCTGGACTGTAATGGATGCTACAATGACATTAAAAGTCATTTTGATATGATTATTTTTCATTTTTATAAAAGGCATTAAGAAGTATCCTACAAGCATTCTAGAGAAAGCCAAGACAAGATTGACATCAGTCACAGTCAATCAACACCAGCTGCTATGCCTTTAGTCTCACCTTTGGGTCTTTAAGGTGCTTGAGGACACTTGCAAAGTGTTCACAGTAGAATCTGCTGTTGGTTTGCATTCTCATCAAAGAAAGGAAAATTTCCAGATACTCCACCAGCACCTGTCATTGCCGCAGGTGTCACAAAATGATGGAGGGACATCAACAGAGACTCATTACCAAGCAGGAGATGAATAAGCAGCACTTTATTTGATTCTGAATGTTTGTTACTGCTATATTTCCACAGCTGACTTAACCTATATGTCATATCCCTCTTCTTCCTGCTGGGAATCATGCAAGCAACAGGAGCCTTCACGAAAAAAGACACTCACAATCGCAACTTCTTTCATCTCATTCAAGACTGGTTTTTTAAGGCTCAAAGGGTTAAGGCTCAAGAATGTCCCATTCCGCAGCAGAAATTCCCTCCTGGATGAAATTGCATGAAGTAAAAAAGGAACATTAACTCAGGAATCTGGAGCGTGTACATCCTCCTTGTACAGAGGATCTGTAATCATCAAAAAGCTAGGAAAGAAGCCTTTACGTCATGAAGCCTGAATCCCTGCCTTCAGTTCATTGTGTTCTATGTGTTCATGTAGATGATGCTAACCATATTATTGTATTTCATTTATCAGAGGGGACAGATTCTGAACCCGATTCTCTGATTTCTCAACATAGGCCCTCCTAGGCTACTAAGTCTACACCATTATGGGAGTGGTATAATATGAGGCTATTAAAGAAGAGATATCTTGATATTCTCATTGAAGAGACTCACATGATGAAGATTGGACTCTTGAAATCTTTATCATGGAGCTTGAAAGAAACTTTGTCTGCTAAGCCCATCCAGTCCCCTAAAGCATCTGGAGGAGTGAGCAGCTTTCCAGGTTGAAGTGACTGTGAGTGCGACTTCTTTATTCGCAGCCTGCATGATGATGGGATTACAAGAGAAGCTCACTGATTGTATTTCCTCAATTACAGAAGAGAAAAGAAGGCATCCTTCATGATCATATCAATTGCGGTTTAGTTGTAAGCAGTGCAGAATCTAGAATGTGAGAATTGAAAATCATGAGTTGCACAACATGACTATAGTCAAATGTGTAAGTTGAGGTACTTGGTTGGTGAGTCCTCATGATATCTGAACATGGAGTTTGACATGACTCACTGTGACAGCAGGGATGATAGGTCATTCAGCCCTGATGCTGCCAGGATAGCCTCATAGGATTCCAAGGCTTTGAGCAGAGACTCAGAGGTCAGAGCATCTGGGGTCAGAGAGGATTTGGGGCCCTACAAATGCAGCACCATAAGTCAACAGTTGCATCACTTGGACATCATGTGATGGTTGGATGTGCAGGAATGGGAGAGGAGCATCAAAGGTAAGTAGGAGAGGAGAGGAGCATCAAAGGTAAGTAGGAGAGGAGAGGAGCATCAAAGGTAAGTAGGAGCATGACCTCCAATCACAGTAGTGGTAACAACATGTAGGCCAGAAGTATGTTTCCTTATTATGTAAACAACAATCAGATCTGAATGTAATAATAATCTGAATACAATTACCCACTTATGCATTCTAGACATTCATTAAGGACACCCAGGACTGTTCATGCGACATTGTTACGGATTCGATACACGATCATCATGTTGATAGCACATATTTAACTTGTTGAAGGAGGAGGTGGTTGAATGAACTCACACTGTCTTTCAGCCACCACTTCCTGAAAGCCTCCTTGCTCACATCATTGCCCCCGCCTATCTCAAAAAAGATGTCCTCAGCCTCATCTGATGCAAACCCTGAGCATAAGGAATCACAACGAGTCTACACACAAACCCTGAGCATAAGGAATTACAACAACAAGTCTACACACAAACCCTGAGCATTAGGAATCACAACAAGTCTACACACAAACCCTGAGCATTAGGAATTACAACAACAAGTCTACACACAAACCCTGAGCATAAGGAATTACAAGTCTACACACAAACCCTGAGCAGCATTAGGAATTACAACAAGTCTACACACTAACCCTGAGCATAAGGAATTACAACAAGTCTACACACAAACCTACAAAGTTTGACATCTTGACAACAATAGTTTTCAATACATCACCCCAGCAGGCTATTGTAAAGAGAGCAGCAGTTCAGATTTTAAAACAGGTCTCTGTTCTTCACTCAGTTCATGCCATAGACATGAATGACACCCATCGCGCGAGTATGGATGAATGGCATTGAATTTTATACGGATAAGTATTTAGCTTAATCGCATTCCCCTTTTTTCAATGAGTGGGATGCAGAAGTATTCAAATGCTGCATAAAATCACATCACCTGCTTTGTCAAGTACTCTCAAGAAGACCTCTGGTGGGATGAGGCCTGTACGATCCCCCATGGCCTCATCAATCAGCCGCCTGATGACAATATCAGAAGCATTATGCTCAAGCCATGAAGCATGATGTAGGCGGTACAATGCCTGGCAATATCAGAAGCATTATGCTCAAGCCATGAAGCATGATGTAGGCGGTACAATGCCTGACAAAATCAGAAGCATTATGCTCAAGCCATGAAGCATGATGTAGGCGGTGCTACAGTGAGAACTATATATTAGTTCTATGGTTAGAACTAACCATTCAATAAGTAAGCAATTCATAAAGGCAGGTCTACCGCCTTATCAATAAGCATGTACTCTGTTCTTCTCTTTGAAACCTTCATTCCCTCACAGCTCTTTCAGTATGCACCTGAACTAATATTCTGTACAGGTTAAGGGCGTAGAAATAGCTCACATGATGTTGCGCAGGTTCTCTCCACCATCCTCAATTCCCGAAACAGTCTGGAGAACATGCAACAACAGACCATACTCCCCGGCCTGCAGCATGAGATCATTTCCCAAGATGATTATGATGTCATAGGAAAACAAAGGTTTAGTTCAACATTGAGGTAATGACAAACTCTGGAATACTCAAAGTGCAGATGTCACACGCTGCTAGCAGTCTACCACCTCTTCTATATTTAAGTGGAATCTGAAAGCAATGCCTGTCATGAACACAAAAAATCCAATCTACGTCAAAGAAGAGAGCACAAGCCTCCCAACACATTGCTATGAACCATTCAATGAGAGAACATTTGAGATATAGACAAGCGGTAGAAAAAGTGGGCAGGATTATGATCCCCCTACTCTTACCTGAGTCACTTCCTGCGCGCTCACCTCTAGTAAATGGATGCAGTAGATGGTCTGTTCCCTCACCTCTAGTACATGGATGCAGTAGATGGTCTGTTCCCTCACCTCTAGTAAATGGATGCAGTAGATGGCCTGTTCCCTCACCTCTAGTAAATGGATGCAGTACATGGCCTGTTCCCTCACCTCTAGTAAATGGATGCAGTACATGGCCTGTTCCCTCACCTCTAGTACATGGATTCAGTACATGGCCTGTTCCCTCACCTCTAGTACATGGATTCAGTACATGGCCTGTTCCCTCAACTTCCTGCGTGCTCACCTCTAGTAAATGGATGCAGTAGATGACCTGTTCCCTCAACTTCCTGCGTGCTCACCTCTAGTAAATGGATGCAGTAGATGGCCTGTTCCCTCAGCTTCCCCTCCCATCTCAGAGACGCCCTGGACGCTGTGAGCAGTACATCCTTCATGACTTCGTGCATCAATTTAAGTCCAGTTGAGGAGCGCAGCTGCAGCACACAGCAACAGGCAATCGTTGTACTTATGTCAGGGATTGCACTACACCTGTAATATTGTGCATCCTGTCTTGCTGTTTAAACAATCATGGTTGATGATATGAAGCATCTATGCTCATGCATGTACATTATGCCCGGCGTCACCTCGAGCACAGTAGTAAGCATCTTATTGTCAGGACTCACCTCAGAGACTATACGCATCTTATCATCAGGACTCAACTCAGAGACTATACGCATCTTATCATCAGGACTCACCTCAGAGACTATACGCATCTTATCGTCAGGCTTGGTGGATTCTGAACCACTGACCAGCTCAAGCTGAGCACACTGGGATTCATACTTGGCCACCTCTTGGGATGTTATAGAGGCTGCAAGAACAAGCATACATGACAGACAAGGTTAGATTTCAGAAGTCAAGCAATGCTGAATAAGCTTAATAAATGAACTGGAGAAAGAGGTGGAAAGACTGAGGTATTTGTCAATCCGATACCCACAGATTGTGGTTGTGAATAACATTCATCATGAATAGTAAAGCGAAGCCAGGGTTCTACAGCTGGTGCATGTAAGTATCAAGTGAGAGCATTTCATGTGCAGCCTCTATGAAATGTTGAAAAGGAAGAAACGTAAAGGCAAACAAATGAAGTCTGTAAAAATTGCCGAGACTATTTAATAACTCAGTCCTGCTGGACCTGCACAATGTATTTAGACAAGCTAGTAGGCAGGTGATGGAAGGTGAAGCCGATGCACACGTAACTGAAGCCGATTCGAACTGAAGCCGAATCAGAACCGTGGTCATGAATAGTAAGAGATGCATTTTTATACATACTCACGTGAGAAGATAACTCTAAGTCGAGAAACATCCGAATCATGCACACATGTCCTGAGTAGGAAAGGAACATTCAGCTGTTTGCCGTTTTCATGTTAGTTTCAAAGCAAAAGTCCGACAAGCATGAGGAGTAAAATGATTATATTGATGTACAGGTACAAAGGAGGTCGAAGGAAGCAAGAAACCCAACAAGTGCCCCTTACACTCCTTGCAGGAAATTCCAGCTCATGATCATGTTGGGTGAGAAGGATACTGCAGAACAGGACAGCTCAGGTAGAGGCCGACACATACCATATCTCATACAAGCACCACGTCCTTGTCAGCAATAGCAATTCAAGATCGGCAACAGCCACAACGCCTGTAAAATGTGATGTACAGAAGCTTCAATAGGAAAATATCTGAGACATACTATTTGGCAAACTAGCAACCTTCACCTCGTTAAATGCATTCTTATCCTTCTCACCATTCTCACAGCTCTTTTCGAGCACCTCCCTGACAATTGTTATCTCTGAAGGTGCATGGGAGTTCAATGTCTGTAGATGCTGGTTGACTGCCATGAAGTCCAACCAGATGTACACATGGGGGCCTGTCCATTCGCATTGCTTGGCTGCTTCTACAATGCCTTTGTAGTAAGATCTTTTGGCAGGAAGACAACCTGAGGACGATGAGAAGAGTAAGCAACAAGAAAAGCTGCGTGCTACATGCAGGCTTAAGTGCCAGTGCTGATCCCATAATGGATGGACAGTCAACATTGGTATCTCGTAGTTTTTGAAAACTAGGACAAGCAGTTTGATTTCTCTTCCAGCTTGGACAGACGAGCTTATTCTAATGTTGTTCATGTTTGAATAGCTGTGACTGTACTTTCGATCAGGACGTCCTGTTGCTATGACAGGGGATCTGGGAAGCCTTAAAATGCATGTATAGTGTTCCTTGAAGAATATGCTCCTTTAAGAGCATGTTTCTGAACAACATGTTTCTCTGAGGACATGCAACTTGAAACATGATTCTTGAATAACATATGTGCAGCACTTCATCACCTGTTGGAACTAGGTGATGAAGCAACTGTTCCAGCAGGCCCGTGAAAGAGGCACCCCAGGCATGAGAAATGTAGTATGAGGGAGGGCCTTTATGATTCTCCTGAAGGATGTCGTAAAACCTGGGAGGTGCAAGCCAGGAGTCAAGGTACATAAGGATTTAATATCAGAGCTGATTCACATGAAATATGAAAGTCAGACAACAAGAGAGGCATATTTACAGTTTGTGTCATGTCGTTGTTGATACTTGCACGATGGCTGATAAAGAAAGGAATCTGTTTATCAATCAATCTTGTTTTTAGCTATTGATTAAGAGTTGTCTAGTACTCATTGTGACAGTTTGCACCAGCCTTTCCAGCAGTAAGAGCCAGAAAGAGCTTACCTGCACTTGTTGCGGCTGGCAGTCAAGGGAATGATCGCTTCTGTAACGAAGGAAGCAGTTGTCTTTTGCTTCGGGAAATGCGCTTTCGAGTGTGCGAGTAGAAGGTGAATGAAGTACAAGCTGACACCGCAGCTATGTGTTGGCGCTCCCTCTCCTGGGGCGCTTTCCTCAAGCAAGTAGTTGTTTGCATCAAGGTTGTCCAACCAATGAGTTTGATAATTTTGACGTCCTCGCTGCATTACATGACAGGCTTCCAAACTCTATTGCTGCACATGCGCCTTTCGAACCATCGAGGCACGTAAGGAACTCTGCCTAAAATCCGTCATCTAAGCCTTTGACGAGGCCTCAGCCTTATGTATGCCAAATGATTCAAGAAACTACTTGTCATGAAAGAATCAAATGTAAATCACGTTCTTAACAGAAATAGTTTTCAAGTACAAAACGTCCATACTCTTTTGTACAGAAACGTTGAAAACTAACTAACAATCCTTTTCGAAAATGCAGAACTTCAAGAGGTAAATTTAGAGTCACAATGAAGATTTGTGCCTTTTATATATGGAAGCAGGAAGTAACAACGTCTGGCCCTGTAAGTATTCCTTATTTGCGCAGGAGGAGCAATGTTATTTTTACCACCATTGGTCAAGGCATTGGGTCTTGCTATCTCCGCTCTGCGCAAGCGGAATCGCATTCATCCACCAGCACCTCACAACCGTCCTTCAAGACAAGGAGCACATACATAGAAGATTACTTCAACATTCACAATAAGCAGACACTCATGATGTGCACGACACCATTGCCAAATGCCCAAGGATTTCCAAAGCAGTACTGCATAACCACAATACTTAAATTCAGGATGATCAGACTATACTATTAGCGCAGACTAGAACATTGGTCTCAACCTGGATGCCCAGTACTGAGAGAGGCCTCTCCTCATCGCTGCCCATGTCTTCAGGGACTGGGTCACCAGGTCTTCGGAGAAAGAGCGTGACTTGACCTGCCTTTACCTGGAAAGATTGCCAGGGGTGACAACCAGAAGAAAGCTTTTGCTATGGACAACTGTTTTCACAGCCATTCTCTATGGACGGAAGGGGAGGCACCACTTGCACTGTTGACATTGACAGCACATACATTGCAGAGTCAGAGCATTCTTTCACAGATCACAGGTCACCTGGAAGAGCTTCACACACAGCAGTTTGAGAGCTGCGATATTGATGCTAAGTGGAACCTTCTTGACCTGTTGGGAAGAGATAAGGTACCACACATGGCGTCATAACAACACAACAAAGTCAATCACCATATCCAGTGTCAATGTACATCCTTTCTGGCCCTGGAAATCACTCTAAACAAAATCCTGCTGAGCAAGAGTCATCAGCTACCTTGAACTTAAGCCTCAAGGTTCAGCCCATAGTCGGAAAGATTACTACGCAAGTTAAACATCACCTCAAAGCTGTGACTACTTGCACTTGAGAGCCCATTTAGGCTTCACCTCTGGCCGCTCCTCGAAGGTGATCCTCTCACCTGAGATCCCATAGTAGCACCTCTGACTGTTACTAGACCCTTAACCTCTCACCTGAGATCCCATAGTAGCACCTCTGGCAGTTACTAGACCCTAAACCTCTCACCTGAGATCCCATGGTAGCACCTCTGGCAGTTACTTGACCCTAAACCTCTCACCTGAGATCCCATAGTAGCACCTCTGGCAGTTACTAGACCCTAGACCTCTCACCTGAGATCCCATGGTAGCACCTCTGGCAGTTACTAGACCCTAAACCTCTCACCTGAGATCCCATGGTAGCACCTCTGGCAGTGGCGACACACGTCAGCTTTAGCTGAATGGTGTTAGAAGCCATGCTGCTGCCTTGTTGAGCACGTCCATTGGTGCCCCTATATGCACACACATTCAAAAACAAAGGTGAGCCGATCAAAACCATTCACACTCGAAAGCTCATTTTTCAGGGCTCCTCCTGCATAAGAATACCTTCTGTTGCGCTTGGTTCTGTTGAGTGTCTGCAGTGCAGTTGTACTCACAGCCCTGCACTGTAAACACTTGCACGCACAGAACTGCAATCACTTGAACTTGCAGCTCAGCACTGCAATTAAGGAACTCACAGCCCTGCACTGTAAACACTTGCACGCACAGAACTGCAATCACTTTTACTCACAGCTCAGCACTGCAATCAAGGAACTCACAGCACTGCACCATATCGGGCTACGAGCTCTTGCATTCTTGGGTGAGACCTCTGGACAAGTTCCTTGGCATCTGCATCAGGTGCCTCCTCCACTTCTGCTAAAATGTTCTGAGACGCAGACATAACAGAAGTGCTTTAGTGAAATCAGAGCAACACTTTAGCATGGGCTCCAAATGCAAGACATGTGTGCGTAAAGCATAGACAGTAGCTCTGTCCCTGTAGTAGCCTCTTCAATCAAAATAAATAGTTCTTTCAGCTCAAGAAAAACTGTCGTCAATGTTCCCCCTTTAAACTCAAATGTAAAGCTTTCTCAACTCCCCTTTTTGCTTCTCTTCTCCTTTTCATATTTTCAATTATCTGTGTATCCTTCTCACATGTAAGTGCTGCAGATCTGTATCCCTTCTCTCTACTAACCGTTAACTGTCTTAATCACCTGCAAGTACCTCAGCTCTGCATCCCTCCTCTCCACTTGCCGCACTTCTGCCCCATTCAAGAGCTTCAGGCCCCCTATCCTCCCAACAACCTCAAACCTTCCTCCGCTCTTACTCAACGCCAACACAGGATTGCCTGAAGGTGCAGAACAAATGCATGTTCAGGCGCGCAGCAGCACGTCAGGATGCTCTTCATTTTATATCAAAATGATCCTTCACTACATAAACATTAACATCAGTGATGCTAACGCTCCGGAATCATAAAAAGCTGTATGACATCACCTGTGATCCTCAGCTCATAATAAGCTGTATGACATCACCTGTAATCCTCAGCTCATAATAAGCTGTATGACATCACCTGTGATCCTCAGCTTATTGTAAGCTGTATGACATCACCTGTGATCCTCAGCTCATAATAAGCTGTATGACATCACCTGTGATCCTCAGCTCATAATAAGCTGTATGACATCACCTGTAATCCTCAGCTCATAATAAGCTGTATGACATCACCTGTAATCCTCAGCTCATAATAAGCTGTATGACATCACCTGTGATCCTCAGCTCATAATAAGCTGTATGACATCACCTGTGATCCTCAGCTCTTTCAATACAGGGAAGAGCCCCAACTGGTCCACATGCATCCAATCACTCAGATTACATTTCCCCAACAATAAACACTCCAAGCATGGAAAAGGCTCTTTCAACCTGGATGCACTGCTGATGGATGCAGGCTCTGTTTGTCCGGCAGATCCAATAGATCCAGGTGCAATTGATCCAGATCCAATAGATCCAGGGGCAATGGACCTAGGCCCAATAGATCCAGGTCCACTATCAGGAGCTGATGGAATCATTGAGTCAACAGGTACTGAGGTCGAGGTGGATGCAGCAGCCAATGCATTCACATTGCTGATATAATCAACTTCAGACAAAGGGTTGTTGGACAGGTGCAAACGTGACAGGTTGGGTAGTGCTGCCAGAGGTTGCACATCCTTCCAAGTTGAAATGAGGTTATCTTCCAAGTTCAACAGCTACATTACATGATATGAATGTGATTTCAGTGGGATATATCAGATGAATAGCCTTTGAGCCGAATCCTGAAGCCCTTTCTCTGTAATGATGAATTTGTCCCTGCCCCACTGTCAAACATGACTGGGTGCCATCAATTATACTAATTTGGAAAAAATTTCGCACCTTTAGTTTTGAGAATGTGGTGGCTAGATGATAGATGTCAGAATCGCGTTCATTCTCTGATGAAATTAAGGACTTTATGTTGTTTCCACATAAATGGAGCTCATCAAGATTTGGCAACACGGCCCCCAGGGTCAGCACCTGCAGAGCAAAAATACATATTTTTTAACTATCTTCAGTTTCCTTTACAAGACCAAAAGTTACTTTAAGCCCCTCGGAGTTAGAACAGTGTTCATCATAATTCAGTTTCCGCATCAAGAATGGTGAGCATTTCAAGCTCATCCTAAGTCAAATTTTGAATTGTGAAATCTTTAGGCATCTTTAGCAGCCTACCTGTCTCCACATCATCATGCAGTCATTTAAAACGAGCGCTCTCAGTCCAATTAATTGTTGCTGATCAACAGCAATGCTAGCAGGGATAGCGATCCTGTTGTCGCTCAAATTCAAAATCTGTTGGGCATAAATAATGATCAGAACAGGGACATAAACCCAATGAATAACTCAAAACTAGAGAGGCAAGGGAATGGGCTCTCCGCTTTAGGACGAAGGCAAGACAGAATATGATCGAAATATTGTTTTTGAGTAATGATCTTACTTGGATCTTGGGGAGCGCAGTGCAGAGGTGATGTACTGCTTCCCAAGATGATAACAAGTTACAAGTTAGATCAAGTTCTGTTAGAGATGGCAATGAGGATCCAATAAGAAGCGACTCATCCTGTGCATTGAGATATAAACATCAAAAAACTGATTGAAAATATGAAATAAGAGCCAACAGATGTTATTCTGACCATGTTAGAAACTGAGGCTCCAACAACCCTAGCAGATGTAAGATGCTGGATCTGGCTCTGCCGTGTTCGGATGAGCTCCTCGCCAACAAGGTGGATGTTCACTTTCCTATTCTGTGCTGTATGGACATACATTTCACTTTGGTCCACATCTCCAAGCTCGCCTTTTTGTCCAGTGTAACGAGCAATTACTGCCTCTAATAGGCTTAAAACACATGAAGAGATAATATTCACATTTAAGTCAGAGCAAGCCACTCGATTTATTTGAAAATTTGAGTGTCATCACCTGCAGCCGAATGAAACTTTTTCTATTCGGATGAAAGATCCTGCATTGAGTCCTGAATCACATTCAAAATATTTTACCCCTCCTGATGTTCCATTATGCTTTCCTCTTGACGGGTCATCCCATTCAACACCAACCCAAATGCCTTCTTGGCCCGTAACAGTACCGATATATCTGACAGTGGCCCGATCCTTAATAATCTGCACTCTTCTCCCGATCCCCTCCATTCGTCTGTAAGAATGCCAAGCTCAACCATATTGGGTAGGAACCTTATTTTTCTCCGGAACCAGCAATTTAAGAAAACTCAGCGGAAAGGGAAAATATCCATGCCTTTGTCCTGCCACCCAGCCTCTCTAAAACATCGCCAATTCGTTCACAGACCTAGTTTAACACGTGACCAACGCGTATCTGTGTTAACCATGGCTGCTCATGACAAGACACCTGAGACGATCTCCTTTGTGACTGGAAATAAGAAGAAACTAGAAGAGGTTTTATTGTGTCTCATTCACCTCCTACCTGACCATGTTGAGCATCTGAGCCTCAATCCATTTTGCAACCTTTCATGCTGTGTTCCCCAAGTTCACCGCATTTAAAATTTATAACCCTGAAGCTATTGGATCTCAGCCTCTATGATGACTCATGCAGGTAGTTGCAATCCTCGAGTCAGGCTCCCAGCTACCTTTCAGGGTGTCTTCAGTAAAACTAGACTTACCAGAGCTTCAGGTGACAGTTCCTATATGTTGCTGCTCATTCAACGATATGATGGTGCCTGAGATACCACTCATGTTCTGTTCATACCTACTTACTGCAGGGAGAGCCGGAGGAGATCACAAAGGAGAAATGCCGAATTGCTTCACAGCAGGTTAGAACTTGGCAGACATTGAGCCCCCAGCGATCTTTAAAGTTTTTTAGGGCACTCTTTAAAACATGACATATTTTCTGCTAATTGTAAAGTAGAAGGAGGGCTAGACATTTTAAAGGTAATAATGAGTGACAGAAATTTGTTCAGATTGCTAGGCTGCGGCTATGAACTGTCTCTCTGAACTGTCATCTGACAACACGAATTATGCTGTTTGCTTGATATGAATCACTGTTAGTAGGTGGGAGGCGCTGTCATGTGTGAGGACACCAGCCTCTGCTTCAATGCTTTGAATGGGCTGCCAGGTATGACTGTGAGGTTTTGGGGAGGGCTGAGTAAAGAAGCATTCCACAAGCTGTAACTTGAAGCTGCTTGCTGTAAATTTTTCATAAATGCTTCGACCATCATTCTGTGATCCCTGTGATTATTTTCATGGATACTCCATGTGCTTCATGTGAAGACTTTCCTTGAATGTGCCTGACGCATGCATGCTTGATCCTAGGGCCATATATCAAGTGGTTCTTAGAGAAGCTAGGGCATGATGGACTCAATCGAATGTTAGGTAAGTGATGCATTCGCTTGAAATTCTTGTTAATTGTGATTAAGTGTTTCAGAGCTGACTTAGGTAATATGAAGGGAAGTACTTGAGCTTGTAGTAGCAAGCTTATCCTTTGGCTAATCAGTCAACTACTCTTCTTCATAAAAATTGTTTTAGAAAATAGAGTCAGAAATTTTAACAGTATCTCAGCTGAGCAGTATCTCAACGCCCCTCTGAAAGGCTTGTGTTAACTTTCATTGCAGCTGGATTCGAAGACAAAAGTGCATATGCCCAGTGCATTTTTGCCTACACTCCAAGTAGGTCATCAAGCAAAGTGTATATGCCCAGTGTATATGCCCAGTGTATATGCCCAGTGTATATGCCCAGTGCATATGCCCAGTGTATATGCCCAGTGTATATGCCCAGTGTATTTTTGCCTACACTCCAAGTACGTCATCAAGCAAAATGAGCCTCTACATATCATATGTTGTGTCTACAGCTTTCATACCTGATATATATATTTTAATGTATATTTCAGCAAGTTATGTAGCCTCCTGTAAAGAATGAGAATTCTGACTAATTCAGCATACTTTCGTAGCCAGTGCTCTGTTACAGCTGGTCCAATCAGAGTGTCTAAAATTTTGCTTGGTTGGTTTGATGCATGGTACTTGATGATGTGATGTTTCCCTCACCAGTTACCTCCCGTATCATGGTACTTGATGATGTGATGTTTCCCTCACCAGTTACCTCCCGTATCATGGTACTTGATGATGTGATGTTTCCCTCACCAGTTACCTCCCGTATCATTCCAGCTGTGTCATGATTCCTTTCATGTCTTCACATCATGCAGGCCCAGATGTCGAGCCAGTGTTGTTTGTGGGGAGGACAGCGGGGAAGATTGTTCCTGCAAGAGGTAACAATGACTTTGGCTGGGATCCAGTGTTTGAGGTGGAGGGATTCGGCCTCACTTTTGCAGAAATGGAAAAAGATGTAAAGAACTCAATTTCACATAGGTATGAGTTACGCGCGGTTTTTGAGGTACAGTTTTAGCACTGTGCTTTGATAAGTATCTGCTTTAGAACAGCATGCATCCTGTTTTAGTTGAAAAGATCTACACTTGATGTAGAGATCTGCAATTGCAAAATTTCAGATTGCAACCTCATCCAAAGAATTTGAATAATTGATCATTTCAGTGCAAGTCAAACTGTGGTGTTATCCTACTCTCAATTCCTCTCCTCGGCATTTTGAACTGACCGCTATTTTCCAGTTCAGCAGTTTGACTTCCACATCACGGCTGATTTCAATATTGTTGAAGGTACCGAGCTTTGGATCTGCTGCGGGCATATTTGGTGAAACATTCCCAGTCATAGCTTAGACGGGTAAGATGTAAGAATGTGATAAAAGAGTGGACTAACAGGCTCAGGTTCTGCTAGAAAATGCTGATTGAAGTAGAATGTATTTTCTTTCCATTGCTTCTGATTATAAACTTTAATTGCCCTGCATCTGAGCTTATCGCATGTGCTTACAATACTTTATTCTACCTTGTGTCTAACAGGGCACATACCAGAGAAAAGGAGAGCGAAAGCTTACAAATACTGATGATGACTCAGATATGCGGAATATAGTACTGCAACAGTTGCATGACCTCATTAGTGTCATTGTCAAGTGCATTAATTCCTAATAAAGGAGGGAACACAGGCATTATGCCTTTATGCATGCTTATCATGATCTTTCTTTGTGCTTTGCTTTTAGTTATAGCTCAACTGATTACTTGAGGACATAAGAGAAAAAGAAAGAAGGCACTTTTGCTCACAACGGTGAGTGTGACTCAATTTATTTTATCGTTCTCCCCTACATAGTGCTCTTGCATTAAATCAGATGATCAGCAACAGGAATGCCGGAGACAGAAAAGTCTATCTGGCACAAATCAACCGCTCATCAGTTTTGGCCAACGTGTCTGCTATCAGCACTTTTACTCTGAGTCAGCTTGCTTAATAAGATACGGCGAATGCAGCAGATGCAATATGGGTGATTCCAATGCAATGATGATGCTACTGTTTCCCTTATACTGAGCATGCAGGCTAAAACTTTATGCTTGCTCTACTTGCTCTGGCAGCCAGCATTGGCACCCATTGGCACCAATCACTATGGTCTTGGCCATCATTACTGGGACACAGTGGCAGCATCTGTAGAAGGTGGTGAACAGGGTTCATCTGGAACACCAGGCGCTGCCTTGGCGCATGCAGCCCTCATAAGCCTCTTCTCAGAGGGCATTGGATCCCTGTCCACATCATCAGTATGAAAAGCTTGTTATATTAGTAGAGGGAAGTGGTTACAGATGGGCTATCAGATGATCTAGTAGTAATTAACTGGATAGCAAGCATCCTCACTCTTGACCTCGTGTTCTACACATGAAACGTTTTTATTGATAGCTTAGCAAGTCCACAACCAGAAGAATTTACAAAAAGCCTGGAAATGATGTATCACATCAACAATCATCATGGTTGAAAACTAAACCCTGCCGCTACTCTAGACCCTTAATTACTACCTGAGCATCCAGATGTCAGAGATCCTCCCATCATTCTTGAAGATGTAAACATCCATACCCTCGATGATAAAGCAGTCCTCAACCCCTCCAATCTCCTGGATATCAGAGCGCCAATGCCCAAAGCCCACATTGTAGTGGGAGCACACTGCACTGTCCAACAGCGTGCACTGGATCTTGTATTTAGCCTGCTGGAGGGCGGCAGTGTGAGTCATCAACTACACAACACAGGCTACGCCATGACGTAAATTTTACGAACAAGAAAAGAACACGTAACATCAATATTGATCCCTATGTGCCGAGTCTTACTACACACTTTGCTTTCTCGTATCATGTCCAGAACAGGGTTCATGGCCATAACGCAGTGGCGGGTTGTGGCCTCTTCCACACTGTCGCCTGGCTTGTCCTTTGAAAGAACATCTGGGGAAGGATATATTCCACAAAGGGAGGGAAGAACACCGTATCCATCCCAGAGCAAGAAGCTGTTAAAAGGAAAGGTAGAAAAGAACGCGTAAACTGGACTCCAAGTCAAGTGCTGTTGCAATACCTGAACATGCTTTTTGCATAATGGTTTGTATAACAGATGTTTATTCTGAATCCGTTAAAAATGTGTCTGAAGCCGAAACATACTAGAGCTAAATAATAATCAGTGCTTTTGGTTAAAACAAGCAATCATATATGTTACTTGCATCTGTGTTGCAATAGTTTGATCACAATATTTCATGATCAGCTCACCTCTCCACATCCAGAGCCTCGCCAAGCAGCATGATCTCGGAACCACCACTGTCATAGCAAGTACATCCAAGCTGCAGTCAGGTCATTGCTGGCATGACAATAAACATATCTAGGACTACTACATCAAAACAGTCATCGAGTCTAAAGAGTTGCCTTGATAATAGTGGTATCTCAAGACAAATCATTATCCCCTGACAGTCCTAGATAGTCTGAAGAGCTGCCTTGATAATAGTGGTATCTCAGACAAATCATTATCCCCTGACAGTCCTAGATATGAGAAAACGCTCGTTTGATGAATGCACAACAACCAAGATAACGCGGGAGGAGTAGATAAGACTCCCAATAGGCGTACATGTCATACAAAATATTGTAATACAATTATATGTCGAACAAGCTATCCAAATAGAACAAACAAGCATTGGCCCGTTGAGTACAGGAAGGTGCAGGATGAGACCTGGAATGTGAAGGCCTCTCTACTGGCAACTTTAAAAGAGGGAAATCCCTGTCCTGTTTGCGCTATTATACACTTTTTATTACCTTGATCTTGCCTTGCACCAGCTCTTGATGGACACATAAGCAGCTTCCAGGCAGAGCTCTGGTTCCTGCACACATAAAGAATCATCAGGTTGAGGACTAGGTAACACAAACTGCGGTCTTTCATCCTAGTTTTCCTCACAAAAAGCACAAAACGTTCAGGTAAACGCTGTCGCGATGGCTACAATAAGCTAGTATCAAGTCGTAACCTGTGAATTACAGGAGATGATCACTTTGATTGCAGCATATCCATCATTACATTAAGTTAAGGGCTTGATTTTGCGAGAGTATATAAGATTTATGCTGGGTTAGGTACTATATCCTGATTAGGAAAGACATTAAATGAGCAAAAATGTAGGACAACAAATATCAAGCCTGTTTTTCATGCTGCAGATAGCCTCATCACATGTCTCACATTTGGGGCACTGTCCACAGTCTCCCTCACATGACCCGTGGGGAAGTGCCAGGTCCCAGGTAGCTGTCGTGCCTCCCTTGCAGCCGCCAGCATTGCCTTGGATGTGTTAAAATCCTCGATTTCTAAAGCACTGACTGCTGCTGCTGCTGCCTCTGCCCCGCCTGAACTCTCAAGAGCTGCAGCAGCAGCATACATGGCACCTTCCAGCGGTACATCAGGCTGCTGTGCTTCAGTTCCCTGAGCGGCTACTTCCTGCTGTTTCTGGGGCTCTTGCTGTAGTGTATTGGCGATGCCCTCTTCTTGCTGGATGGCCAGGAGTAAGGCAGCGTCTAAGGCCCCTAGCTGGCAGCGCTCAGTGACACCTTACAAGGTAAAAATACAACATGCTGTAGTAACCGATCATATAAACAATCAAACCAATGTACAGTTACAGACTTGTTACATAATTCAGGTTATGGAGCAAGTGAGAACCCCTGGTGCGGAGATTGAGATCTGAACTAGATACATTCCACTTAACAAAGGAGGCCAAACTGCCGAAGAAAGTCACACAAACAAGCAATCAGCAAGGCAATAAACGATGTGGCGGGAATCATTCCACGCACATGGTTGCAGCAGGTGTGTAGATCACCTGTGATACGGCAGGCAGTGTCATCCAAGAGTGTGTCAAACTTCACGATCGCATATGACCTGACAGCATGTGAAGGAAAAACAAAGACAAGCTCTCAATAATAAAGCTCGTTGATGCATTATTTGGTGCAGCTGATTACTAAGCTGATCATCAATGGCATAGCTATTGTTTTGTGACATGACACATGACACACATAGTACATTGCATACAGCACCAAACATTCTACATGGTGTTCCAACAAGATGTCATATTAAGGAAATGACTCATCATAGCAACACCTGAGTTCATGCTGGGGTCGAGATTTAGCATCGTTGCACTCCAGGAGACAGAAAACTGTGTCATCCACATCGCTGGTGGCACACATGACAGCCCTACTGGGAGGCATGCTTCCACCCTGCAGCATTAAAAAGCAGAAAAAAATAACATTATTATCACCAAGAGTCCAAAGGTTGACAGCTCAGCCGATACGTTGTAATCCTGACACTGGTGGCATCCTTGTCATCACAGCTGTGTCGTCATTAAATCAATCCAATTGTAAAACATAAGCTTGATCCAATCCTGGGTATGATCAGAATTGCCTTGTTATGATACCTTGATTCCCTTGTTAGGTACTGACCTGTCCAGAATGGTCTAGCTCCAGCTTCTCACGAAGTCCATCCAGACCCTAAGGAAACGATGGAGCTCAGATATAAATTAATGATGCTGTTGAAGCTAGTGCTGAACAGCCGAAGGAATCCACTTTTCAGAACGTCTACTGGAATACTGTAAGAGATACAATCTCGCTATGTTATAGAGTGTTTAATGTTGTAGCATTCAGCTCACCTAAGCTTCAGAGAATGATTAGTTCTGATTAGGCTGCTAAACCAGCAGTGATATGAGCAGATGACTGACCTTGGCCTCAAAGTTCAGGGCCATGGGGTGAGAGCTCTTGATGTGAATGTGGGTATCCACAATAGGGCTGAGATTTGCCAACATCTGAAAAGTGAAAAAGGCTTTATTCCTTCAACGACAGGCCCTCTAAAGATTCGGGACATATTATTAGGAAATACAACATCTGGTTGAGTTGTGAAAACTGAAAATCCATGTGGACAGTGCTGGTCAATCTCTTTATTGTCTAAAAACTTACAGTCACATTTATTATTGTAAAGACAATAATAACATATTTCAAACTAGGCAAATTAAGCTTTTTGTTTCTGCTGATGAGCCATGAACCACCTACAACTTCATGCTTTCGGTCTTGCAGCCCGATAGCATCCAACATTCGTCACCTGATCAGTTGGTCCATGAACTGCTCCCTGAGCCCAATAATTGATAAACTCATGAGCCAACGAGACCAGACGCTCAGATCGATGGATTGAATGCTTTTCATCCCTTAAGATAGGTATACAAAATACAAATCAAATGTGCTGAATCAAATCAACCATATTAGCATTCAGCAGAAAAAAAGATCAAGAAATTAGGGTTCATTCCCGTAACATGTCATACCTTCGGATTTTGAGTTTGATCCTTACCGAAAAGCTACTACATTCATAACACGCCTTCTTGATATCGGATTCTGACCAAATCGCGTTGGACTGTATGATGTCGGGAGCTTTGAGTTTGCGCGAAGTTGGACTTTTTGACTCTGCATTGTCATGTTGTCAAGGCTTATGTATCAAAATTGCACTGTTAAGACCTTCAGATCCTCATACGCTTTATTACAATTGCTGACAGCTGACGATGCAAACTGCCATCAAAATCATAAGCACACAAATGTTGAACGAACATAAAAAGTACGCATGACACACGGTCACAGAAAGGACTGAGCAAGACTTTCTATGGAGCTTCTATGGAGGTCTGCTGCTGTTCATTATTGCACATGATCAATACTAATAGGTACTAGAATCAGTACTGACGATAGCACTCAGAAAGCTGCACTAACTACACCATGTGCTCACATTGTATGTTGTGCTCACATTGTATGTTCACACAAAAGAATATAAAGCAGGTACAACGTAACCTGTGAGCAACTTAAGTAGCAGCTTTGAACACATACGTATGAGTCCTAGGCTGACCTTAAAATGAAGCTGATTACTATAATCAGAGATGAATGAAGCCACTTAGGGGTTTAATCAGCATACACAAACCTGCTGAAACAAATCCTCTCAGATTGAGTTACAAAGTTCAGGACCACCCAGCCTGAGTAACAAAACTGCGGGCGTCTTGTAACATATCCACAAAAACAATGAACACAGATGTCAGGATCAGCACAGCCAAGAGTGTCAGAATCCAATTGCGTTTTGCAGCCCTCAAAATTGTGCTTAATCCCTTTTCGTCATCAGAGCTGGCTTTCATGGCAGCAGCCTTTGCTGCAGCAGCAGAGGCAGCAAGGTTTGAGGCAGACCCTTTTCCTCCACGTCTTCGTACCCCCTGATTCATCAATGTTTGTAAGACAAATTCATAACCTCCGTATCATCAACTTCCTATATCAGATGAAGGCAGGGCGTCATTGTTGGTTACTCAGCCAACCAGGTACAATAAGCAGGTACAACTAAGCAGGTACAACTAAGCAGGTCGTAATCACCTGCTGTCTCCCTCTGCTGGCTGATGAGTTCCTCTTGTTATCCCCGTCCTCCTCAAACTCATGATCTTCACCTTCATCATAATCCTTATTGCTTGCCTCTTCTTCATCATCATCATCATCGCTCTCACCCTCAGGTATGTCATCGTCTATGTCCACTGACTGGTACAGATCCACTGCTTGACTCATCAATCTAGACTGTTTATAATGTAAGAAACGAAGAGCAATTTTAAGCACATTAAGCTCTGGATGAACTAAATGAACAGAGTTGTGATATACTGAGCAATCAAATGGCTACTTCAAACTCCACGAAATAAAAAGGTTGGAAAGAGGCGACAAGAGTGAAGAGGCAACAAAGTTACTTCAAATTGAGAGCAGAACCTTAAAGGTGCCCGTTCAGAGCTGATGAGGTGTCGCATGATGACACTACCATTACAACCACCTACAGCTCCCACTCTCTTTTCCACTGCTTTCAGTACCTGGATTTCATTAACAAGGCCTTCCTCCAGCTCTCGCGCCTCACTCTCAGCCTGCAAACCTTGGCCTGTGATGTTAAATGCCTGTCGCAGCGCCCCTTTAAAAGAAAAAATGGCATTATGATAAAACATGAGAAGTGTTCATTCGACATTAAACATGGTAATCTAGGCAGGAAACTCTAAACTCTAAACTCTGTACTCATGATGACTGGAATGTACAAAGTCAGAACCCCTGGCCTTCAGATTGAGTGATATTACCTAATCTATTGTCAGAGGTACCTACAAGCTTGGCAGAAGAGAGGAAGAGCTATTCATCTATACAGCGTGATCCGAATATCATCTCTCCTGCATGATGACTACTAAACAGCTCACCATTGCATTCATTCCAGAAAATAATAAAACGAGATGCTTGCATTCCGTCATCTGTTGAAACAGTGGGCAGCAAGAAGCAACAAGGGCAAAATGTCACAGACTTGCTCTGAGGCATACCCACACCTTTTTTGAACAGTGCAAAGAAGGAAGCAGCAGGTCTCAGCCTTCCATCTGGTCCCACTGCCTTCACCGTTAGATCTCTCCCCTCCTTCCAGAGAGGCTCACCATCCTTACACACCTGGCTGGATTTTACATCTGTTAGACGGCGGATAGAAGCCCCAGAGCAGTTGAACACATACCTGTTCAGGTTTTAAAGATTGTGCTTTCAGACTTCAAATGTGTTGAAGCATCTATCTCAACATGTGAAAACAGGTTCTGACATTACACAAACAAATGATTATATGGAACACAAGATCTCTGCTGCCAGATCATGTTCATGGAAATGGAGACATTGGCCGAACTGCGAGCTTATAGCCATGGAGCGCAACCTGTACAATAGAAGAGATAATGAAGCTTTCTACATTTTGCTTGGAGACGCACCTCTTCGCGAGAATAGTATTGGAGAAGTATGGATTACTTGGGTGAAAACTAAGCTCCACTGCATGAGAGAAAGAGAGACAGAGAAGATTAGCCAGACTTGATTAAAGATTAGCTGAAATTCCATGCTCTATGATGATGCATCCCAGAATAATGTACACTAGTCCATGATGATGCATCCCAGAATAATGCACACTATTCTATGATGATGCATCCCAGAATAATGTACACTAGTCTATGATGATGCATCCCAGAAAAATGCACACTAGTCTTTCCAAAATCCATGCTGCGTGGGATGAAATTTTGAAAACAAGCATTTGACCTCCGTACCCTGCACTTCAACTAAATATTCACTATGAAACAGTGTAATGTTCTAAACAGTGACCAAATGCTCACATGTTCCATGCCGAGTTGGATCCTCCAAGGAGGGCATGGGCCTGACAAAGTCCCACTTAAATCGAACATCTGTCAAGTATGACAAAGCCCTCTCATCCCTCACATGTATAGCGTCCACGCTGTATTCCAAACCCTTTAGTGCTCGCAGCCAAAAATTGGGGACAGAGGGTACAGCATCAGAACCGTCTGAAGAGCAAGGGAGCAGGTTCGTCAGTACTATTTGTGAGTGTGAAAGGATGTGCAGTTGCCATTGTGCCAATAATGATCACGACTCAATAGAACCTCCATACAGGACGGCTTTAATGTCACATTCACATTCACTGCATCACCTCGTTTAGGACACGATGAAAAAAACTATGATTTTCAGAAAACTGGATAATTTATGACTGTAGTATAAATTGTCAAATTGTCAAAGATTCTCTCTAAAATTCATTAACATTTTTCAAAATGTATCTGCCAAAAACACCTTCACACCTGCTCTTGCAAGCAACTGTTTCCTCTGATCGCATAACTCTTGCAACTTGGACTCTCCAGCAGCTATTGCCTCCCACTTGGCTCTCTTAAAAGTTTGCATCATAACGTCCATCTTGGCTTGCAGACCCTGTTCAAATTAGGTGACAAATGAGAATAATAAATGAGGAAATTGCAAGACCCTCGGGACAGTGTGAATAGTGGGAAGTGTGTCTGAAGTCTCAATCACAGCATGCCTTGACATGATTTTATCTCAATCACAGCATGCCTTGACATAATGCCGCCTGAATCATAGCATGCCGTGACATGATGCTGTCTGAATCAAAGCATGCCTTGACACGATGTCATCTTAATCCGGCTCATGTCATGATGCCATCTCAATAATCACAGCATGCCTTGACATCATGATGTCATCTCAATCACAGCATGCCTTGACATGATACCACAATCTCACCTTCAACGCGTGCAGCACTTGCTGTGCATGGGGAGTCAGCGCCGAGACATCTCCCCCATGGCTACCCCCTCTGCAATAGGGGTAAATAAGTTTAAAAGACAAGGATGATAAAAAAGGTATCATATAAAAAGAGCCCGCCACTAGATATAGTCGCCTGTCAGTAGTGATGTGATGCCTGCCGATGGCAATTCCTTATTTACTATATGTCGTACTACTTTACTGACAATCTAAGCATGAAGCGCCAACAAACAAGTGCATAATTACACAGCAATGAGCGGAGCTCAGGAGACTCACGAGGTCTGAGAATTATTCCTGACAAGCATGAACATCATCCATGGTATGAGAACATCAAGCGTAAGACAACTCAATTCACCTGCTAACCATCTCGTAACCCTCTTCATTTTCATCACCATCCTCGTCATCACCCTGCGGTACTCCTTTCCCTCCTGCTAGAACCTGTCATTACGTGATGAGAAGTCAGATGGATATAGTCAGGAGATGATGTTCTAGGGGGAAATGCGCGCTGGTATCCAAATGAGTCCTTGGTAAGGGAGGGCAATACAAATTATAGCGAAAAGAAAAGACTCAACACTGTCATCATGAACTCTCACAACCTTTGTTCTTAACACTGTCATCATGAACTCTCACAACCTTCATTCTTAACACTGTCATCATGAACTCTCACAACCTTCATTCTTAACACTGTCATCATGAACTCTCACTACCTTCATTCTTAACACTGTCATCATGAACTCTCACAACCTTCATTCTTAACACTGTCATCATGAACTCTCACAACCTTCATTCTTAACACTGTCATCATGAACTCTCACAACCTTCATTCTTAACACTGTCATCATGAACTCTCACAACCTTCATTCTTAACACTGTCATCATGAACTCTCACAACCTTCATTCTTAACACTGTCATCAACTCTCACAACCTTCATTCTTAACACTGTCATGAACTCTCACAACCTTCATTCTTAACACTGTCATCAACTCTCACTACCTTCATGGGCCCTTCCAAATACAAGTGAACAGCCCTGGGTATTACTTGGCAGATTATGATATTTAGAAGATCTCCATCATGTTTAGCACGCATCTCAGTCTTATCCAGAGCCTCTTTGCCTTTATCGAAGCTCGCCCCCTCATGGTCATGATCTGTAGTATCCTTATCCTCCTCTATCATCTCTTCCTCCTCATCATCTAACGCTGTAGGATCCACAGGCTGCATTGCATTAAAAAGATAATTGCCACTTACGATGATCTCACTATAATGTCTTGAACAGTTATGATGATCTCACTATAATTTCTTGAACAGTTATGATGATCTCACTAAAACGTCTTGAACAGTTACGATGATCTCACTATAATGTCTTGAACAGTTATGATGATCTCACTATAATGTCTTGAACAGTTACGATGATCTCACTATAATGTCTTGAACAGTTATGATTTCACTATAATGTCTTGAACAGTTATGATGATCTCACTATAATGTCTTGAACAGTTATGATGATCTCACTAAAATGTCTTGAACAGTTATGATTTCACTATAATGTCTTGAACAGTTATGATGATCTCACTATAATGTCTTGAACAGTTACGATGATCTCA
>BEGY01000109.1:75700-117323 GCA_002335675.1 Chlamydomonas eustigma | reverse complement strand
TGAAGTCATGTGCATAACCAAGTGAAGTCATGTGCATAACCAAGTGAAGTCATGTGCATAACCAAGTGAAGTCATGTGCATAACCAAGTGAAGTCATGCGCATAACAAGTGAAGTCATGTGCATAACCAAGTGAAGTCATGCGCATAACAAGTGAAGTCATGCGCATAACCAAGTGAAGTCATGCGCATAACAAGTGAAGCCATGTGCATAACAAGTGAAGTCATGCGCATAACAAGTGAAGTCATGCGCATAACAAGTGAAGTCATGCGCATAACCAAGTGAAGTCATGCGCATAACAAGTGAAGCCATGTGCATAACAAGTGAAGTCATGCGCATAACAAGTGAAGTCATGCGCATAACAAGTGAAGTCATGTGCATAACCAAGTGAAATCATGCGCATAACAAGTGAAGTCACGTGCATAACAAGTGAAGTCATGCGCATAACAAGTGAAGTCATGTGCATAACAAGTGAAGTCATGTGCATAACCAAGTGAAGTCATGTGCATAACCAAGTGAAGTCATGTGCATAACCAAGTGAAGTCATGTGCATAACCAAGTGAAGTCATGCGCATAACCAGTGAAGTCATGTGCATAACCAAGTGAAGTCATGCGCATAACAAGTGAAATCATGCGCATAACAAGTGAAGTCATGCGCATAACAAGTGAAGTCATGCGCATAACAAGTGAAGTCATGCGCATAACAAGTGAAGTCATGCGCATAACCAAGTGAAGTCATGCGCATAACAAGTGAAGTCATGCGCATAACAAGTGAAGTCATGTGCATAACCAAGTGAAGTCATATGCATAACCAAGTGAAGTCATGTGCATAACAAGTGAAGTCATGTGCATAACCAAGTGAAGTCATGTGCATAACCAAGTGAAGCCATGTGCATAACAAGTGAAGCCATGCGCATAACAAGTGTAGTCATGCGCATAACAAGTGAAACCATGTGCACCTTCTATTGAATGTATGACATCCTTGTATGATCCTTGCAGGTTAATGTTGCTGCCAAACTTGCAAGACAGGCAGTGAGAGGCAGTACAGGCATTCGTCCTGCTTGGCTGCTGCTGTCCCGCTGCTATCTCCGCCAGGGACTATTCGGTCTGTCTCTCACCACCTTGAATGTGATGCCTTCACCCCTAGCACCAGTCAAGGAGCAGGTGTGCGTTGGAATCACTGCTTATTGTTGATCCTGTGATAACATGATGACAATGTCACAAAAAGCTCCTTGTGACAGTAGAGGGCTGATTGTCAAGATGATTATATACAGCTTGGATACTGATTGAATGTGAAACTTTATTATTGCATGGACAATGAGGCTTGATATGAACTTCTGATTGTTTTGGGGGGTATAGAAACTGCTGTATTCGGTGGAACCACCTGAGCCTCGGTCTGTCACACAACCTGCCATGCCTGCATTCAGTGTTGAGGAGGCTCTATACAGACAAATGTATGTTGAAGAGGTGCGTTCTGTTACTTACGTCTGGCCTGTTTTTAATGTACAAGAATGCAAATAAGGCTGGGGGTTAATCTAGTCAGCCTTTTGAATAATCTTTTTCCATTTAGTTTCAATGTTGAAGTGTGAAGAAGATGCGCATTGACAGCTGCGGTACTGATAAAAATAAACATTGCTTCTGCTTCGTCTCAAACACAGAAGGCATCATGGGGTTTATAATGATGCAAACTGTGTTGTTTGATGTTCTTCGACAAGAGTTTATCAATGATTATGGTCATGAGGCCTGCAGGTTAGCATGGAGGGTAGCAACGCCTTGATGTCACTCCCTGGAGCCTTCATGGTAACAAATCAAAAAATTGGCTATCTGGGTCAAGGGTATTGAATGTTATTGACCCTAGCATAAGTCATCATCACTTTTAACTTATGACTCAGTGAGTCCTCTACTGTGCTGACATTTGCTGTTCTACTAAAATCGAATGCTGGTATATCATGCACATGCTTGTCATAATACATGCAGGCGTCTCTTGATCCCTCTCATCACAGATTATCTGACATTGTCATCACAATCATCATTGTCCAGGTCAGCCGTGAACCCCTTGACCTCAGCCCCTGGTCTGATGTGGGGCCTCAAAGAATCACACGTGCTGTTCTGTCTGCTGCCTACAGCATTCTTCAGGTCAGCAACTTGATGTCATAAAGTGGACCAACAGGATCAATTGGGAGCATTGTCTACAGCAGCAGCCTGAGCCTACTTAGTCTCAACATATTTATTGGATATGTACGCCTTAATATGGACCCTTTCCAAAAGAATACCTCTAATTCCTGAGCTGCGCTTCCGGAACCTTCTAATTCCTGAGCTTCCGGAACCTTCAGCTTGAGTCTTGTTCTTATCGTCCTCTGTTGCAATAGGAGCTTGTAGCGGCTGTGGGCTGGGACAGCTTCCTCCAACTCCGTACCCAGTTGTTCCTCATGCATGATGAGCCAGGTGCAAAGGAGGCACTGGCTGACATAGTGAGGGCTGGGAGTGTCGGAGGAAACAGCAGCGGTAGCCGCAGTGGGCTGAGAGCTACTGGGAGTGGCGGCATTGTTGTGCCATCAGCAGGCAGCAGGAGCAACACACCGCATCATAATATGGATGCTGGGGGCACTGCCAGCATGTCCTCCATCAGCAGGTATGGGTTGTTAGTGGGAACACTGCTTGCATGATGCCCTCAATTAACCTAGTGTATGGTGGCTGGGAACACTGCTTGCATGATGCCCTCAATCAACCTAGTGTATGGTGGCTGGGAACACTGCTTGCATGATGCCCTCAATTAACCTAGTGTATGGTGGCTGGGAACACTGCTTGCATGATGCCCTCAATCAACCTAGTGTATGGTGGCTGGGAACACTGCTTGCATGATGCCCTCAATTAACCTAGTGTATGGTGGCTGGGAACACTGCTTGCATGATGCCCTCAATCAACCTAGTGTATGGTGGCTGGGAACACTGCTTGCATGATGCCCTCAATCAACCTAGTGTATGGTGGCTGGGAACACTGCACAGAAAATTTCAAATTGCAAGGGAAATCTTACAGATATGTCAAACATAGGAAATTTGAGTTGAATTGTTTTTAGACTAACATGACTGTTCTGAAAGATGAACATATGATAAGTAAGAACCGGGAAGGGGGGACTGTCACCGTGACCAGATTATGCTAAACAGCAGATGTATTGGCTGATTATTGCAATCTGCTTAAACAGGCTGTCCCAAAGTCATCAGCCTCCTGCCCTGGGCAGCAGTAGCAGTAGCAGTGTGCCTCCCTTCCAGCAACGAACCAGCAGCACCTCAGGCAGTACCTCCCAGGCAACTCCCTCTGCCGGGGTAGGTGCCTCTTCTCAAGTACCAGTCGCCTCCTCTGCTGGCGGGGTAGCCGGTGCCTCTTCTCAAGTACCAGTCGCCTCCTCTGCTGGCGCCGCTGCCCTTGCACAGGTACCCACAATTTCAACTAGTAGCATCATCAGAGCATCTATTGAGGGAGTTTCTGATCAGGCATCTGGAGCTAGTGACAGCAATCTCACTGCTGTGGCATCCTTGAATCAGTCTTTCCCTCCATTAGTCAAAGAGTCCTCAGGTACATTACCCGCGGACCACCATGGTGGTGAGATTGGTGTGTCACAAGATGAAAGATCCTCCGCAGTAGCATTTCAGAGACAGTCATCTAGCTACTCAGCTTCCTTAGGGACTTATCCTGCTTCCCATCACCTGGCTTCTACCTCTCCTGTCCCTCATGTTCTGCATCAGACTGAGATCACAGCTGTAGCAGAGGAAGCTGTCTGGAAGATAACTTACGGTGTTCAGCCTACAAAGACTGTCAATGATATGCGTACAATGAGGGGCTCTTTTGATTACACTTTTGAGGTGCCTCATGAGCATGGCGCATCAAAGCCTCAAGGTCCTACAAGAGAGCCACCCTCCCTCCCAGCCGCTTATACCCAGGAGGATGTCACAGAGTCGTCATTGCTGGGTCTTGTCAAAGAGGGTGGAGGGCAAGAAGTGTTGGCAGGGAACAACAGTGATGACATCATCTCCTCTGCTGGTCACTCGTCTGGCACAGCAGAACGGGGCGTTTCAGGCGGTACTGCCAGTACTGCTGGTGCTTTTGACCATGACCACTCAGGTCCTGCTGCTAGTGGTGCTTCATCCTTCTGGAGTGCCATGTTTAGAGGGTGGGGAGGGAATGCTCCACCAACAACTCTTTCTGATGTAAGGGAGGGCAGCAATGGCAGCCAACCACTAGGAAGTACAAGGGAGGGCAGCAATGGCAGCCAACCACTAGGAAGTACCCGACCTTTGGCTGAAGGAATTGAATCTAGCCTAACACATACAGTTGTGCATCCTGGGGATCAAAATCATCACTATGATGAGGCGATATTAAGGGGTGTGCATTTGTCAGCCTTTTCATCAGTCAGTAATGTAGAAGAAAGGAGAGATCCACCCTTCCAGCTGTTGGTGGACTTCTGGACTTCAAGTGAATGGAGAGGTGATTTAAACACACAATTCCACAAATCCAACTCAGATGCAAGACTTCGTATAAAAACCTCCAGGTTGGAGAGCAAGAGGGAACAGGCAACGGGCGCAATGCGAAAGCTATTGAAGAAAGCCCAAGCACTAGTCACCTCCAGGTTGGAGAGCAAGAGGGAACAGGCAACGGGTGCAATGCGAAAGCTATTGAAGAAAGCCCAAGCACTAGTCACCTCCACTGTGCTTAAGGCTCCACAACATAAAAGAAGTAGCTGCAGTGGTCAAATTGTTAAGAGGGGACCACACAGCTGGAAGTCCGCCCAGCATGGTGCTCCAATCCAGCATGGTGCTCCAATCCACAAGAACTGTGCTGTAGGACGAACCTCACATGTAGCTGATAAAGTGTACTGCAGCTCGACACCTTCCTTCCTGATTGCTCTGGGCGGATTCTACTGTAATCCCTCATCATGTGCATCTGCTGGCAACTCCTCTCAGATCATACCTATTGCAGGGGCAGTAACGTGCTCTTCAAATTCCAAAACCTGGAGGAAACCGTACTGCTGCTCAGCTGGTGCTCGGCATAAATTGACTTGCACCTCACATATGGCTCAGTGCGGTGCGCACTGGATGGACTGGCCACAGGTGAACTTCACTGCATCAGGACCTGTGTCTGAGGCGACAGAGATGGTTGGAAGCAGGGCTGTTGCACTTGGTGATAATAACAGTCAGCAGGTGACCTCAGTACGACATGTTGACAGGGAGGACCCTGGACAGATTCATAAGCAGAAAGATTCGGCTACTGCTTCTGTTGTACCCCCTGCCATGCCGAATGAGCAGCGGAGTGCTGCCACTGCAGCAGATATGGAAGCTCATCAACGGCAGCGCCGGCACTTATTGGCGTCCTTGGATGAGGACCGTGCGAGAGCAGTGTTGGGGCAAGATGGTGAAGGAGAGGGTGATGGAACTGAGGCAGCTGGTGTGCTAGGGGAGACAGATGATCAGGATGAAGGCGGACAGCCACTAGGAGGTGTGCCCAAGAGGCTGAGCGTCAGGTGAGCCTGCTGAGGGCCAGAGTGAGGGATAAATCTGATAAAGCAGTTTAAAATTGATGTTGCTGTTCGGACTCTGGGTGTAAGTTTGAAACATTGTAACCCATTTGCTATTTTTTGTTTTTTCTGTTTAAGCTGTTGCTGCTGCCGCTATGGTAGCTCTAATTCAAATGGTCCCATAGAATCTTCTATATTTGCTTAAACCATGATGGTCTCAGTTTTGTCTTTGAACTTTGTACCTTCAGGTGGTTGGATGAGTTGGTTACAGCTCTCTGGCATGATTTGCAAGTAAGTTGGGACCGAAGTATGAATAAGTGTGAGAGTTATCCATTAGGTTTTTTCACCCAAATGATTGCTGATCGTCATCTCCATGCACTGCCTCTTGAGATGCTACAGTTCTGTGAAATAATAACCATAATTCGTACTGTTCTCTTCCACACCTTCATACTGATCTCTTCAACACCTTATCACATGATATTGTTGGCCTTGTGTTTGCTTTCCTGCGGCGTGTCTTGGGATACTGCGGTAGGTTGGTTATTGCTTTGCTATTCATCTCATGCCAATTGTTCTTGGATAACTTGCAGGCATACATCGACTGGATGTCATCTGATGCTGAATCTGTGAGGAGGAACAAGAATACTCTCGCAGCCCAAGTGCTGGCACTGCCTGCAGAGGCTGCCCTGGCCTTGGAAGGTACCAGTGCTGCTGAGCTCAAGAGGCTGGGTATGGGGCTCACAGCTGGTGACTGGATGCGACGGGGACTGCTGGCTGAGCGGCTGTATCATGACAGCCGTGCTTTGCTGGCTTTCAGGTATGTATTGTTGAGAACTTACTACTAGAGCCCTTTCCGCCCCACAGCCAAAAGCATGCCCGCCAGCACAAAGTTATAATTCGGTGGTGATGTTATTCGGACAGACAGCGGAGTACATAGCTGTGGAGTAGCAGACAGTAAGCAGCATGTCGAATAGCAAGGGGGTGGGGGGGGGTTGTATCCTCTGTGTGCTTAGATGGTTCAGCAGTTATGTTAAAGGGATGTTGTATCCTCTGTGTGCTTAGATGGTGCAGCAGTTGTGTTAAAGGGATATTGTATCCTCTGTGTGCTTAGATGGTTCAGCAGTTATCTTAAAGGATGTACATGGGCATGCCATTGTAGTTACAACAATATGACACCTTGACTGCTTGGCACTGTTAGGGCTTTAGGTCATTGCAGGAAGTACTCAGAGAGCAGGACTTCATGATATGCTGTAGGAAGAACCCTTAATCTGTTACAGTTACCTTGATTAGGTGTTGCGCGAAGCTTGTAGAGCTAGAGGGTATCAAAGCAGCAGCCTCAGGTGCATCATTTACAGGGCGTCAAACTGCCTCGACCAGTAAGGGTCCCTCCTCTACCTGCTGCCTCCTTGCCTGGACTGCAATCATGAGGCTTGCCACGGTGTCGAGTGACGTGAAGCAGGTGAGGGCCGTGGATTGCTCTAGTTGTTGTGGAGGAAGTGGGATTTCTTAAATCTTAGGAGGGGATTACCTGCTTCAACTGCCTTCATGCAGGCTTTGATGAGGTATCTGTAGATTGATGATGTTTGGGTTTGCAACGACCTCACCTCATAGATCTGTGTCCTACTGAACTTGAGTTAGCTTGTATCACAGAGGCTTGGTTTTAGAGGTCTGCTGGGGGAGATTGTTTTCACATTTCAGACAGTCAGAGATCTCATGATGTTCGGGATGCTCAGTGAACCGCATAATTTTAATTCCTAATTTAATCACAGGCGCTTCAGGCTGTCCAGAGGATCATGGTCTGGATTGAGCGCTCCGCCCCACACATGATGCATGCAGGAGGATCCACTAGAGGTCCTAAACCATCTCCTTGCCCCTTGGCAGTCGTGAGCTGCTTGCATTTACTCAGAGGACAGGTAATTCTAGTAATGCATGATTCCCATTCCTTGCAGTAATGCATGATTCCCATTCCTTGCGGTGATCAGTTTAGTTGAAAAAGGTCACCTCAGTCGTCTTTCAAGCAATTAGAAATGTTTTCAGCGATACGATAAATCATGCTGCCTGTGTTAGAATGACAGCTGTAATCGGTGACTGCATTTTTGAGGCCATTAACTGTTTTCTGATGCAGATGAGTGGAGATGAGATCAGGGAGGTTCACCAAAGCCTGGATGTAGGACCCATGCACCCATCCGTGGAGGCTGAGCTGCTTGGAGGCACTAGCTAGACATATCCTTTAATGCAAGTCATACCTAATATCCAATAAGGAACTTCTTTTGTGTATTAAACATTCCTTAACATATTGTTCGATGGTTATGGAGTTGATTGTTTTCTTTGCGTGATGAAAAGCAGCATATATGTTTGAGCCATATACCTACAAAACAGCTTGTATTGTTGTGTGCATGCAGCAAACCTCTGATGACTAAGTATTATGTACTTCATCCTAAAAGTCACAAAACTGGCAATAAAGCCAGCTGTATCATGATGCCATCACCTACGACCCAGGACTTTGTACATCATACCCTCTTGGGCAGCGAGGCATGAGAAGTAACTGGTATTGCATCAGTTGCATGGAGCTGATTGGGCTCTTTATCGTAAGTCGCAAGTCAAGAGGAGGAAAGTATGATAGTATTTAATATTATCGTAAGTCAAGAGGAGGAAAGTATGATGGTACTTAATATTATGCATAATGTGACAAGACGTCATCCCAGCTAGTCTAACATTCTGAGTTTTGGGGTCACCTATTCAATATCGAAAGAATATCAAATATTTTGCAGCATA
The DNA here is from genome assembly GCA_002335675.1 of Chlamydomonas eustigma. Taxonomy (NCBI): domain Eukaryota; kingdom Viridiplantae; phylum Chlorophyta; class Chlorophyceae; order Chlamydomonadales; family Chlamydomonadaceae; genus Chlamydomonas; species Chlamydomonas eustigma. The sequence continues at coordinate 109,044 of BEGY01000109.1, read as the reverse complement.
TGACATGCGTTCAAGATGAGAGGAGGTGCTGTTATTCAGTCGGATTGCACAAGCTGCTCTTGCCCTTATCAGTGAGGGCATATGGTGTAACGAATTTTTCAATGAAATTGGTCAACGTCAAGAATCCACCAGAGCCTGAGAGGAAGTGACATGGAAATAACGAGGTAGGTTGTTTGGGTCTGTCTGTAGAAGGAAGCAACACAAGCCCAGCAGGCTCACAAAATGGAACTGCTGTAATACAGTGCGCCCCATGTCAGAACATCAGACCTTGCAGGATGCCAACATGGTTACATGCACCGTACTGCATCAAGGCGTTATTAGTACCTGCATTGCTGCCGCCCAGTATAAGAGGCTTCCTGTTGTACAACACGCGCACTGCATATCTCCCATCGTGTTTCGGCTTGGTGATCATTGGCTTACCAGACCCTACTGTTGCATCTCCCCTTTTCTCTGCAGCCTGCCGCAACAGCTGCTGCCTTATTTCACCCTCCTCTACGGGTACATAGGATGCCTTGTAACTAGTCAAGTCTAACACAAGGTCCTCATACATCCTATCACAATGCCCAAGGGTTGTGATGTTTTCAATTATAACCATCCAAATCTTTGGAGTTCACTACTGAGTATGATCCTACCTTCCTGGTTTGCTTCTAGGTCCCAGAGCTCAAACACCAAGTTGGCTGTAAAGGGAGGCCAAGAATCCTGAACAACACAAACAAATTCAGCCTCAGTCCTGGGAAAGCAGGCACAAAAAGAAGAAAGTGGGATTCCCACTAGCATCGTAAAACCTGTGTTTTGCGCGTTAGTAGGACCAGCAGGGGAGACACGGTTGAGTCATGTCCACTGTACACATGCATCAGCGGAGGCCGCCAGGATCCTTTATCAGGTACAGAATGGTGTGAGGATTTTGAGGTGTTATTGACCATGTTGGATCCCTCCGTTGCCGAGACTGTACCAGACACGACTGTGTGAGTCCCTTTCAGCAATGCTGATGAGGAGGATGTAGAAGTTAAAGCTTCCTGCCTAAGTCCTTTCCGCCCAAAACGGAAAGAAGACAAGACATCATCATCAAGGGTCTCCGCTTGCATAGCAGCCTGAAGAGTTCACACATCAATGTCAGAGGTATGTCCTCAGATCAAAGGAAGTTGCCAATACCACCACAAAAGACAAGACATTGGTATTGGCGGTTGTGATTACTAATTATGGAGGAAATATTAGCAACGGACAACATGGAGGCTATGAAGAGCTGTCTATGAAGAGCTGTCTATGAAGAGCTGTCTATGAAGAGCTGTCTATGAAGAACTGCCTATGAAGACCTGTCTATGAAGAGTTGTCTATGAAGAACTGCCTATGAAGACCTGTCTATGAAGAACTGCCTATGAAGACCTGTCTATATGCACAGTCTCTACTTATTTAGACGAGAGCAGGGATCCCAGAATATGCTCTCTCTCAGCTCTACGAACATCAGAATTCATAATGATGGCATCAAGTTGGGACATAAGGCCATGATGACGAGGCGACATTCACCATCTGCATGTTAGCTCCTAGTCGCCACACGAGAGGTCCGATGGACATCTGAATTACTCTCTTACAATTCTCTGTGAAAGAGAAAGCAAGAGATGCACAGTGTGTCTAAGCAGGGATAAAACGCTGAACATTCCTCATCTTATGAACCTTTCATGCAATCAGAACAGCTTCGAGGAGTATATATATTCAATATATTATACATACCATTTGTAAATTCAATGCCATGCAACCAGTATACAGATAAGGCAGTTGTCACTTTCTCATCATGTTTGATAAAGCAGACATCCGGTCACAAAATACATCACTGTCCTTGATGGCTTGTAAGAGAGATCATAAACGATACGGCGGAATTCACCTTCATCTAGGAGTCCATCTCCCACAGATGGGCTAGACAGAGGAGCCTCATGCTTAGTTGCCTGCTGATGCAGAAAATGCAATCAGATGAGGTGCTACATAGGGAAAGGCAGTCAGATGAGGTGCTACATCAGGAAAGGAAATCAAGGAACAGAGCAAGGAGGATTGCTAGTCTCACTCGCAATCTAGAATATAATGACATGCAAGGCTGATTATTTAAGGTGAATACAGTATGATGGTTAGTGCTGAAATATAAGATAATGTACTGATTACGGCGTCACATAAAGTTCACCGAGGGTGCAGAGATTAAGTACTGATGTTTTTAGAGATGCACAAGAAGAGAAGACCGTTTAATCCCACCTGTTGTTCAATGATCCTAAATATGGAATCATCCTCCAGCCCAGGCGGCAGAGGCATGCCCTCTGCCTTGATGGCAGCTAACTCATCGTACAACCAGATCCAGTTCAGGGGTTCATCCTCATCAGAGGAAGGTAATTGCAGTGCTGCTTTGATCTTGTCTACTAATTGCTTCATGTGAGTGCTCTCCATGTCACGAGCTCTCATCAAAGCATGGGTCTGTGGCATGAGGGCAAATGGAGAGCTTGGCTGTATCAGCATCATAGATATACTATTACTCAAATTAGGTAGAAGAAGATCTAAGCTATTCTAGGACATGGAGTTCAGGTCAGCTTAAGCAAGCACCTCTCAACCGCACATCTTTACTGATGTTCCGCACAAATCATAATTTTCATTGTTAAGACCTGCTGATTAACTTCCTTTCCAGAGGCCTGGTTCATGCCCTGTAGCTTTAACGCTGCAGCTCACATTATCCAGAGGCCTGGTTCATGCCCTGTAGCTTTAACGCTGCAGCTCACCTTATCCAGTATGGGTCCCAAAGCAGGGCATGTTGTATTTTTACCATACTCAAATTCATACTTCTCCAAACTAGCGTTAACAACCACAGGCCCCTGCACATGAAATGCCAAGAATCTCTAAGCCAGCAGAAGCAACAAGTTATAAAAGGCACGTACAAAGAGCTTAGAAATGCCAAGAATCTCTAGGCCAGCAGAAGCAACAAGTTATAAAAGGCACATACAAAGTTCTTAGAAATGCCATGTCTACTTCTCCAGTGTTTAACGTCAACCATACAAAGAGCTTAGAAATGCCATGTCTACTTCTCCAGTGTTTAACGTCAACCATACAAAGAGCTTAGAAATGCTATGTCCACTTCTCCAGTGTTTAACGTCAACCATACAATTTTTCTGCAGAAGATAACAGATATCATCAAGACTGGAAACCATGACACCTAGCAGGTTGTTTACCTGAAAACCTGGATACAACCCTGAGAGGACTCCATGCAATGTCTGTCCTGTTCGCTGTATGCACGTCGTCCTGAGCGACATTGCTGCAGGCTCTAAGGTAGGTGGTAGAAATCCAAGCTGGTTCACATACCTCTCTCGGAGCCAAGTTCCCAATTCAACAGCCTGTGCAAATAAGCACAGTTCAGTAAAGCAGAGTGGAAATGCAGCGCAGCTTATCCAGATTTGCGACATTCAAGTATGTCAACAATCCTGGACATCAAACTCATCGCTAGTGGCTACAATTAGCCTTAAGAACTTGAATCACAGTTGGCTCAACCTGATGAGAAATTATATATACAGGTCCCTAGCTTTTTGTAACTAGACATCTCAACATTTGTAGACATAAGTCCCAGTCTCATCCTGTTGAACATGGAATCAATCCTGAGCAATGCTCCAAGGATTGCATGGTCGAGCATCAGCCTCTAAGGCAGTACTTACCTTAACAAAATTATGAGAGTTGGAAAGTTGTGTCCCCATACTCTGATGAAGATTTGTTTTACCCACCATGTCATGTAATTTGTTTTATTAACCCACCATGTCATGTGATTTGTTTTATTTACCCACCATGTCATGTCCTGCAAATGTGAGTTGTCCCATCCTGCAGCCCCCTGGCAGCTTCTTTGAACCCTACATTAGCAGATGATGACATTAAAACCAATCGACACGGCAAGGGACTCGGGTTACATTATTGTATGTACTGGACTTAACGACATAATGACTTCGACTTAGCTGACTAAATTGCCTAAATATTCAGTTCAATATTGACCATGCAAATACTAGGCCATATTGACCATGCAAATACTAGGCCATATTGACCATGCAAATACTAGGCCATAGATAGTTCATCTTTTCCTCATGCTTGACAAAGAAAAGTTCATCAGAGCAGAAGCTGCACACCGCATCCCTCATACCAAATCTAAGATTGGGGGTGCCTCTGGGAGACCGGTTTCATCCCTAAGCTGAATGCTCAATCCAGGGTACAGGTCTGTACAATTTCCAAACTCTAAATTTGGCCAGTAGGGTGTTTGAGAAAGTGTTGTCCGTGCTCCATGTCTTATGGAAAGTTTTAAGTAAGCTTACTATCCTTACTAGTGCTAGAAAAAATTCAAACTGCATGGACCATAGTATAAATGCCACACCTGTGTACGACCTGCACAGAAATGAGTCGTGCCTTTGGTTTCTCTAGAGTCTTAACGACTATGCGCTGTGAGAATTTGCTGTCGTTCGTACTTGAGCTACTGTTTGTGAATATAACGATTGAAATTATTAAAATAGCGAAAAACATAATTGACCAGTCGGTGCGCCTCATGGCCTTTGCCACAAGTGATGGCTTAGATCGCATTCACGCACTATCATCTCAGAAAATTACTGCGCCCATCACACCAACCATATTGCAAACCTATGCTGTTAGGAAAACAATACATGATTACTTTGCTCCAGAACTGGACAACGATCTGTTTAAATCACGTCATATCATGGATTTTAGTTCCTTGAAATCAAAGCAAAAACTCAATGGCAGCAGTTATTTTAGATGGTTACTTGCTTAAGAAGAAGCGTGACAGCAAGAGCTCGTTACTGGTGCGACAATATGCGTAACCATGAATGTCCTTGTGACTCACGTATAACTCTGTGGCTCTTACAGTCTAGCAAATACCAAAAGCGCTACTTCGAGCTTACTGCTGACACTTTGGCGTACGCATGTTATAAGACAGACTTTAGGCCATATGGTGGAGATGGAAAATCGGTGCAGGTTTTCAATGTCGAGGAACTGGAATACGTTAAAACAAAAAAGAAAGTTAACCTTGAGGTGACAACCAAGGAATTGATCTGAGGATCAATGCTTGTGGCTTAAGCAAGACAATCTGTCTGGCCCCTTTAAGAGCTTGGATTAAATAGCACTCGTACATTAACTGTTGTGAAAATCATGAATGTCAAACTTGTGATTGCAGATGAAGTTCCCTGACCGCCTGTTACGAGTCAAAGCAGAGTCCTCCAACGAGGCGGATCGTTGGGAAGTAGAGCTCCAAAAAGCCCACATGCTCAAGGTCAATAAGCAGGCTGTGGTTGGAGGTGGAGGTGGTGTAAGGGGCACGCAGTTTGACTCGCCATTAAAGAACAGCATTGTCCCTCCGGTGAGTGTGGATGAGTGTGGATTGCTGACTGCAATCAGTCTGCTGTAAAGCTTGTTTGGAATTCTTCATACTGGAGATCTCAAATTGCTATTAATGTTTTTGATAGCACCAAAATCTGAGATGCTGGCTCATCTTAGCTCACTTACCTCCAATCATGAACTCCACAGCATTTGACCTGGTTTAGGGGCATTTGTTCATCATGTTTACATATCACAGCATCGTAGGAAACCTTTGCACCTGCTGCAGGTATCCAGAGGCACACTGACTCATTTGACGATCGAGGCTGACAGCGATGATGGTGATGAGGATCCAGGAGACTACAGCCCCATGGTAAACCCCAGGGTACAACAACCTCAACCCATCCGCACGTTCATGACAATGCCATCTCAATTCTCTTTTGAGAAAACCACCTTCTCCTCAGCTACTACATCAGTAGCCAGCTACCCAACAAATGTTGATGATGTAAAACCTACAAACGGACCACCATCACCACGGTATGAACATTCCGCTCTCTGCTCATCAGTCAGCATAATCCCTAACTTGTTTTGGAAGGGAAAAAGGGTGGTCTTGTTGTTCATCATAGTCATCATGTTGTCATGCAACATATGAAAAGGACGGAGTCACGTGCATTCATCAACGATGCTCCAAGGAATCATACTCTGTTGGCTGATGTGTGGACACTTGAACAATCTTAGTATCATCTTGTACCCCCGTGAACTTGCAGCTCACTGCTTGCAAACCCCAAGATTGGAAGTACACTGATAGCTCAGACGGCTCAACACATGCCTGTGGGGGAGGAAGAGGAAGAAGAGCAGCAGAATTACCGCAGGGGTGATCTCAGGCCAGGCAGCAGATGGGACAATGAGTCAGGTGCGTCTTAACAGAGAGTGCTTCTTGTTTGTATTGAGAATAGTTGGTTTGAAAGTTGGACTGTGGGAGTATGGCATGAGCATGGTATCAACAATCATCAAGGGGGTTCCAACGTATGACATATCAAAGCATCATGCTAGCTATGATGTTGTGTCAGGGCATTTGTTGCTCTGTTGCCTTCCAGACGATGAGAGGCCTGCGCCGTCTTCTGGCAGAAATGAAGCAGCTGCAGTGCCCCCACAATCCATGGGCAGTAAGTCAGCACATGGCTCCGATACTGCCGTCCTGCAACCTAGTCTCTCAGACACCACTTCAGCACCCGCACCAGCATCTGCAGCGCCACAGCAGAACTGGCTCAGAATGGCAGCCTCTGCTGCTTTCGCTGATGCTGATGAGGGTCCTCCCATCAGCATCAGTGACAGGCCCATTATTCGGTCATGTCAGCCAGAGAGGCTCAGGGCCTCAGGTACAAGCACAACGTCCTCCCCAGCACGCACACCACCGTCAGCCCTCATGGTGCAGCAGCAGAGGAGACCTGATGAGGATGAAGCTCTGGTGCTGGAGGCCTCTGAGCGAAGGGCACCACCTTCTCGGGCGCGGCAGCAGGATCCTAGTCCACCTGCTGGGATGGAGCGCCTGGTCCTAGAGGAAGGAGGCTTCCCCAGGACAGGCAGTATGCCTCGTATTGCTGGTGGTACTGCTAGCCCATTGCCTGGAAGACCCCCCCGAGCACAGAGCATGGCGCGAGGAGAGCGACCAGGGGATGAGGATGGGCAAGAGGTGCTGGTTTTAGGAGATGGGGTGTCTCCCTCAGGCAGACCACCCCTCCACAGCAGAACCAGTCGGCAAGCCCAGGAACAGGTTCTGGTGGAGCTGAGGGGCTCTGCTGAGAGAGGCTCTGCTAAAAGTCCTGCTGTGGCAGTTAGGACCGGTAGCCCTCTGGCTGGAATCCCTCAGCAGAAGCAGCAAGGCAGGACTGGATCTGCTGCATCTAGTCTGGGACGGACCAGCCAAGTAGCATCCAGTGCAAACAGCGGCACTGAAGGGGATGAGAACTGGCTTGCTTCTGATTGGGACTCCAGTGATGAAGATAGTGAGGATGAAGGGGTGGCAGTGCATCAACCTAATGGCAGACCTAGTAATCACTGTGGGCAGAACAAGGGTGCAGTCCCATCAAAACGTGAACCTGATTCTGAAGGAGGGGGGTTCGTGGAAGATCAGCATCATCAACAAGGCACGCGTGTGGCCAGACAGCAGCAGCAGCAAGATAAAGATTCTGATTGGGATAGCGATGACAACAGTAGAGCTGGGTCCCATAGAAGGTCTGGGAATCAGCAGACTCACGTCAATAGGGGACGGGGATCTGTCATCAAGAGTAGTGAGAGACTAAGTGGAGAGAGCCCTCGAGGTAGGAGCTACCAGGATGACAGTGGAGTGGCACCTGGATCTTTCAGTCCGAAAAGCAGCGGTGCTATGCAAAGCAGGCCACAACTAAATGACAGTAGTAGCAGGTTCAGACGCGATAATGATCAAGTGTATGATGAGTCAGCAGCCCTTGCTAACGACAGCCATGGCTTACCAAAATGCACCAGGCAGGGTCAGAAACAAGAATCAGAGGTCAGCAGGAGGATGCTGCCTGCTGATGCTGATAAGAATTTTGTTGAGGAAGACTGGGATGAGGATGATGATTAGGATTCGTTGTTGTTACAATAAAACTGATTTATTCACATCTGTTTTGGAGGTTTTTTTCATACTTTCCATGCCAGCAATGTGCAGTCAATGATTGGTTAGAGCCGTCATTTTTAGGTATGATGACTTAATACAGCAAAGGTCCTTGAAGATTGACTGAACGGATGAAAGCTGGAAGATGAACAACTCTTTTGCAATTTATGAACCAGCTCAGTAGCAGATGCAACAGTGTCTTGTCTTCCTGCAGCAATCACTTGATTTTGTTACTGCTGCTAGAAGCTGTAACTAAAACTGTCATGACAGCACGACCACCATGGTCGCGGCCTTCAAGATGTTGTCGCTATGGAAATGCTACCGCTATGAGGCCTCTGGCAGATCCAGCTCCGGAGGCAGTTGCACTTGTTCTGCAGACCACTTCCACATCCATTGTGACTGCAACATGTCCTGTCCAGCAGGGCTGGTTTGGAGCGGCCTTAGAAGGACACAGAAATGAACGTACATGAGACACGACAAAAGCAGAGTAGCATGTTATTGTAAGACGATGTGCAGCTTCTGCTGCGGTTATGACGGGAAATCCTCCTGTTCCTTACCGGCAGTTCGAGTTGAAGTAACCAAATGATTTCCACCCCTCCAAGAGGGCATCCTTATCAGTAGCTGCGAATACGCTGGCTCTTGAGCCTGTGCATCAGAAGAACATTGCACACGTATCAGCTGTAGAAGTGTTAAGAGCCTGACCAGCACATTCTATGGCTGCATGATTGCATGATGTGATGTTAGTTCATCCGACCGAATGTGAGTTGCACAGTGCAATACCAAGTTATACCCTCTCTAAGGCAATGCTGTTAGCAAGCAACATCTACTAAGGGTACTCTTGATGGTAAGAGGAATTTGACATATGACGGATATGTCCTACAAAAGAGGTGAGGTGAGCACACCTCTTTTGCAGGACATATCCGTCAAGAGGTGGAATGCTCATGACGTCTAACGATGACACTAAAACTGAGCACCAGGAGGTTTGCTAATAATGATAAAACGAAGGTTGAGATTGATAAGAGATATTATAATGTTGGCATGCATCAGAGCTGACAATAACCATGAGGATCAGCAGACCTTGAGAGGGCGTGAGCAACATCCACTGCAACATCATCCGATACAGGCTCTGTATCCATTGTGGGAGAGTTCGGGTCACATTTGTAAGAACCATGCCAGGATGCACTGCAAAAACCTGGTTGGCAAATCGTGGATGTTAAATATTTTCAGTATTCTATTCACTCAATGTCCAGAACAAGGTAGTCAAGATTTAGGTCTTCTATATCTTTTCTCCTTAAGGTTTCTAACTTAATTTAAATGATGCAATTGCAATTGAATGTGTTTGATTCTTGTTGAAGATTGAAATGTTGCAGGTTCCTTCCGACCATGGTCAGAGAATGATCATGGCAAGCATGCTGTTTAACAAGAACATGCTTGAAAAAACAGCAAAGGTACTGCTAGGTACTGCTCCTCCACAAGAACTCTATTTTTTCTACCTGGGTTAGCAACTCTGGACCTGCATCTCTTACTTCACACCTGCCCTGATGACTTAAAGCAAACTCCTGAAGATCATCTCTTTCAGGCATACCTGCACAGGTGACTCAGGACCCAACCTCCTCCTCATCTCCTTCATGAACAAAATTTGGGCTAGCTTGCTCTGGGCGTACGCCTGCTCTATACGATAAGAGTTTGGGAGCCTGAAGATACATTGAAAAGAAGCTCTAATCAAGCTTAGATGGTTCTGTAAAGCAGAAAAACAAGTTACAAGAACTGATTAATCTGTAGCCTGCAAGATGATGATCAAATAGTGAGAAAAATCATTTAAGACCTTCCTTTGTTCTTGCACGGCACATGAATGTTTCTTCTTCAGAAACCGCGGTCCTACCTGAAGTGTGGATCTGATTTTCTGACACCTCCAGCTGCCAGAAGGTGCATACTTGAGGACACATGCACCACCCTGCTTGGGCCAAAGTCAGCTGACTCCTGGGCTCCTCGTCTCAGGGAAGGCATGAGGCTCAGGGTCAAGAGGAAGTGACCCAGGTGGTTGGTGCCCATGTGAGCTTCAAACGCATCCTCAGTCTCCTCCCGTGCGGCTGAGTAACAAGGCAATCGTTCAGGAAAGGGCACAGCCACTTATCTCAGAAATATGCGATGCCCACATTACATACATTTCCATGACTGCTGCACTGCTTTTTAATTCCCAGATCATGACAAATACACTTTTATGATGGCCAGATCTCTCTGGGTTTTAGTTCTCAGATCTCTCTGGTTTTTAGTTGTCTGTGCAATGAAGCTGCGGCACTGATAATGCATCACTAGGGATTCCATTGCTATGAATGCACCTCGACCACTTCAATTCCATTGCTATGAATGCACCTCAACCACTTCAAATGTTGCAGCTATGAATGCACCTCGACCACTTCAATTGTTGCAGTTATGAATGCACCTCGACCACTTCAATTGTTGCAGTTATGAATGCACCTCGACCACTTCAATTGTTGCAGTTATGAATGCACCTCAACCGCTTCAAGTGACAGGAATTCAAAAAGGATTGGCAAATTCTAAATGCACTTTTGACCATATTGACGTAACCTCTAGCATTTCACATCATTTACGGGGTGGACATCAGTCACGGTAAATACCATTGTCATCACTGTACCTCCCATAGACATTATCCCTGCATTGTTGATGAGGATGTGCAGAGGTCGCTTTTGAGACTCCCACTTTTGAGAAAACTCTCTAACAGATTTCAGGGATGACAAATCCACCTTCCACACCTGAGAACCAACACAGCACTAGATCAACTGTCTAATCAACATCACTCACAGAATTAAACAGTCAGCTTAATTCAGGGCTATGAAAACTTGAGAAATAAACAAAGTTTGACGTGGTCACTCCACCCAGGCAGTAGGACGTCTGCTAATAGGTCTTATAGAGATGTTTTATTCATGCAATAAAAGGATCTTATCCATCTCTACCTGTTGAAGATATTCAAAAAGGAACCCCGGAAGACTAGATCATTGACATGACCTAAACCATTGTAAGTCTCTGTGTATAGAGTATAAAAAACCCTCATGCCATACCTCAATATCAGGCTTGTCTCTACCAGACTTGACAGTTGATCTCTCTATCCTTGTCTTCAGGTCCTCCCCACTTTCAACATTCCGGCAAGCAAGGATGACTGTTTCGTAGGCACAACAGGGTTGTGGTGAGATGATGAAGGAAATGATATGTGTCAACAACGTCTAATACAAACACACAGCTACAACATATATTTTGCAAACATAAGAAAGCCTCACCTGTAGCACCCCGTCGTGCTAGAGCTGCAGCTGTTTCAGTCCCAATCCCACTGCACAATACAGAAAGTAAACATGATTGAGAATATGATGGGATAACGCAATGAAGATGTATTTGCACCTCAAGACTAAAAAAAGCAGTGATTGAGAAATTGTGGTGCAAGTAGTAGCAGAGCTCTCTACCTGGTGGGTCCTGTCACTATTGCCGTTAATCCTTTTGCAGGACCTCCCACAAAATCCACTTCATCAAGATGCAACATACCTAGTTTCTATGACAGGAGAAAGGACGGAACTTAGCATCATGACACGTTCAGGTATCTGTCAGAAGCTGGTGACTTACTTGAAACAATATTCCCAGAGACACCACACAAACACCATGTAGGTACTGAACGAAGTAAGAGCGCCACAGACGCTGCATGATAGGCAGCGATGTGCAGAATTCCCAGGCGAGCCCAGCAAGAGACATCAGAAACTTCCCGAGCCATTCACCGAACCAAATACCTCTAGGCATTTCTGGTGCATCATCATTTATATCTTCACACCGTGGAATGGCAAGAGGATCATACGTTCCTTCTTTTGCCAATGCCTGCTTAATTAAATGGCGTCTTCGCGACTCACTAGTCTTCATGATCTTATACGGCCATAAAGGCAATAAATTAATCTGTAGTAGCTTCTGCATTTACTCACCTCCTGGTTGAAGTGTGTTGTCACGTCGTACCTATAGAGCTGAAAAGTCTATTCGGATATATTACGGTAGGTAATGAAGAGGGCGGCATCATATTAATCAATAATAATCCTGTGAGACCCCAAGTATTCGAAAGGAGCGCTTATGACATTTGAGACAGATTCCTTGGCAAAATCATATGAGGTAGACATGCTCATAGAATCTCCGAAAGATTATGTCATGGGCGGCCAAATGTCAATACAGGTTCAATAAAATTCTTGTGCTGAATGCCTTTGCATTTGTTTGTTTCTCCTACCTAACTCAGAATTTTTTAGTCGCACTTGGGGATGTCTTAGAAGCCCATCATACCACTGGGCCTAGGAAGTGAGGAGTTTAGATTCTGAGGCTATCAGTCATGGATGTTCTGGTTTCTTATCATTCTTCTTCATCACAAAATTATATGTCAATTAAATCAAGTTCAATCATCGTACCTCACTAGTAGTATTTTTCTTGCTAGAATTTCTCTGAGGGTGTGCAAGGTTCTGTTAATGCCGCCAGCTTTCGTGAAGTCTTGAGGTGGTTGAGGAAGAGTTCTGTTTGGGCGTTCTCCCTCGCTCAGCAAGCTCACTCACAGTTCCTTTAATCCGTCTCTGAGAGCATGGATTTGCCCCATGCGCGCCCTCAGAAACAGTTTAAAAAAAGCTGTGAGTGAGCTTGCTGGGCGAGGGAAGACGTCCTATAATATGAGGTTGAGAACGAGGAAGTTCAGAAGTGTTGAATATGATTGACAAGCTCACCAAGTATGTGTGCTTAGCTCCAGTCAAGAAGACTTCAACATCTGAGGATGTAGCACATTATTTTACCTCTATCTTGATCAACTCCGCAATCTTGAGTGCATGCTCAATCCCTTGCTGAAAACAGGGAGGAACAATCGTCAGTCCCTTCCTTTCAGAGGTTCAAAGCAGCTCACGGGACTCTTATTACACAGTGCGACATGCTGCTCCTAAAACTTAGTGTGAGCTCATTTCCTATTGTCTGATGAACAACATTGCCTGTGGAACTCACTTATTTGCATTCCTGACAGCATATGTACTATGTATGTGCAACAGTGCTTTCGATTAATCAAATTGTACTGCCTGTTCAGGATAAAAGCACTAGCAGGAATGGTGTCCCACATTCTAATGGACTCGTACCTGCTGACCAGCAACGAATGGTGACCCGGCATGGAGCATTTCCAACTAGTGCCACTGCTGGCAACTCTCATCAGGAGGCAGGTGGGCTTGCCTACCAGGAGGTGGGCAGCAGGCAGTACAAGGAACCGCAAGATATTATGGTCATAGATGGCGAGACAAGTTGAAGCGGAGTTTATACCGCAAGTAAGGTAGAATCTGAATATAAATGCTGCACATTAATTCATACATGCTAATTTTTTCAAGCACGATATATTCTAGTTTCTAATCAGCCAAGACGATTTGAGAACTCATAAGCAGTTTTAAGACTCTTTTCAATGTTCACAAAGCATTACTTTACACTTGAGTCAGGCCATCTCACACCGGAAGCATGTTACCAGATTTAAAAAAGGAACGAGTATGGAGAGATGCCATGAATGTTTACATGCATCTGCTTTATCATGCAGTCCAAGACTTCATTAGAAAATTAGTAAATACTAGCAGTCGATAATCAAGGGTCAGTCACCATTCAAATTTAAAGGAAGAGCCATTAATAAAGTCCTGAATGCAAATCGTCAGAGGACTGCTGTAAGGAGGACACCCTGTCAAGACCATGCAATGCATTTAACATATCAGACTATGAGGTATTAGGTACAAAAAGAAAGCAGTCCACAGTTGAGATGATGGGCTTTGCCCCACAATCCACCTAATATATGAGTTGGAAGGAAGGGCAAGACCAGGAGCGGATAAAAAGAACAAACAAAAACAAATTTCTTCAAGACTCATACCTCAGCGGTCCTTACAAACATGAGCAACTAGAGCTACACCTATTGAGCCTTTCACACAGCCTTCACAGCAGGACATACTTGAACCTGATATGCACTCTGGTACATAATACTGTGATGTTGTGACAACATTGGTTACAGTTCTTAGTTCAAAATCTCCTCATCATGTTGTTTCTGTAACCCAGCCAGGGCTTGTCACACAGCTGAGAAGTAGTGTACCTCAGTGTACCTCAACGCCAGTGCATCATCATTGCTCTCACATTGATTTATTAGAACTAATGAGGGACCCTGGGGGACTGTGGGGTTGTACCCATATCTGAAGGAGTCCTGAACTTGGTTGGATTGTTACCATTGTAAGAGGGCTTCATGCCTGATGCCGATGGCTTGCGCATCGCAGTTGGCGCCGCGGAGATCTGCTTTTCCAGAGCTGCCACCACCTCCGCAGGATGTGGCGGAGCCCCATTGTTACCTCCATGGGCTGAGGGTGACCCAGGAAAGGAGCCTGCGCTCCCTGCTGAGGAGTTGGACCCAGCCGCCAACGCAGCTGCAATGGCCTGCATGCGTGGCAAGGGAGCTGGTTTTGGAGCGGTCTGGATAGCCAGCTTGTTTGCTGCCATGCTAAGGCGTAATTTATTCTCTATCTCAATCAGTGCTTGTACCAGCTCGCCTGCACTAGGTCGTGCATCAGGGTCTTGAAGAACACACCTGTGTGTAAACAGCACAGCATACCTCATGAGTATGCAGGCATCACATTGCTTGGTAGAAAGGTAGTCAATATATTCAAAACAGATCACAAAAACAATGATTGTGTGGCCACAGTGTTTGCAGCAGTATATCGAGCATGAAATCGAAGCCTGAAGCCCAACCAGCAAAATCTTACTTTTCGTACAACTGTTGCAATTCAGGAAGATGTCCTTTTGGCCATTTGGGCCTCAGTTTGCCAGCAGTGACACCAGAGACTATGACACCTGCAGAAGACACAGGAGACATTAGGATATGAAATGTGAGTGGACGAAAATGTTACGCCCAAAATGTCACGTTTATTGATTTTGAGTATATCCGTTACCAGTTTTGGTCCAAGAAGAAGTAAAGGCTTCACATGAAAAAGAGGGTGAACAGGGCGAGCCAGGTTGAGGGAATTGCGGTACTGGAGTACACTTGATTAGGCCTCAGAGGAGTACCACATTAATATAATAATGTAATAATTAAATATTTAAGGTATGCATGAAGTACCTGAAGGGATGTCCTTGTACGGCTCAGTGCTAGTCACCACTTGGTACAAAATGATGCCCCAAGAATAAATATCTGACTTCTTACACATGTTTCTCCTGAACCTCTGATAGACAAAATTGGAACAAAAAGAGAGTGTGAAGGATAAGGTGCTAAGATGTGGTCTCAGGCGCCTCATGGACAGATTGACAGACCATTGACAAGAACCAGACAGAAGCAATAGAAGATTCAATCATACAAACTTGGTCCATGAGAGTTGCCTTCAGAGATGATGGACTTTACAATCGATTAGAGACACACCTCAGGCGCCATATAGATGAGCGTGCCAAATGGTTTCTGCTCTGGCTCCACATTCAAGTGGACAATCTTACTGAGGCCAAAATCACACACCTAGACATCATTGATGAAGCAATGCTTTGCAGACCTTGCATTGAAAATCACGGGCTAGGATATCTACAAATGAGAGAACACTCCACACTTGCGGACACAAGTAACTCGCCAACACTCCATTTTCAGAGCATGATATCCAGCCCTAGCCCTGCACAAGATGTATGGTAGCACAAACGTACACATCCTGACCATGTACTTACTGCAGCCATGAACCCTCTCCAGTCCCCGCGGTTCCCTTTCAAGAGCACATTGGAGGGCTTGAGATCACAGTGTATAATCTCCATATCATGCAGGGCAGACAGACCCTGAAGCAATTAAGCAATTACAAGCATTGGAAGGTGAAGACCATTGGTTCATACACAGCTCATTATAACTTTCTTCAACTATGAAATAACCAGTCCTGACAGACAGAGGGAGAGAGGGATCAAACTGATACAGAAAAATGATATGAGGTGACATATCAGCGGTCCAGCATTTGAAAGCTGCTTTGTATTGGATTCTTGTCTCAAACCACTTTTTAGGCGTCTTTATGCTCTCACCTGAGCTACATCCCTCATGGTTCGTAAGATTGCTCTAAAGATCTGCCGGGTCTTGCGCTGGTTTGAGTCCTGGAGATCAAACATCCGCACTTTGATGGCCTCATCCAATGTGCCAACATTTGCCAGCTCCATGATGATGACTGCAGTCAGAATAAAAGAAGTGAGCTCAGCCTATGGAATAAGGAGCAGTACACAGCAAATCAGCAGCAGTACATCACGGCCGTAAGCAGTCCAATTATGGTAATAGCTGTCATTATTGAGTGAAACAATGCCTGAAGGTGGTCATACAATCAATAAGCCTCAGGTCTCAGCAGAAACCTGATGGCACAAATTCAAGTTTTATTCAGACCTTTTCTAAGCGGCTACTGCATCTACAGTAGGCGACTCAGTAGCTGACCTGTGACAGTGTTCCCTGCTGAAACCTTAGCCTTTGACAAGATATCACGCGCTGATAAGTACTTTGGCTCGCTGGGATCAGCCACATCAGGAGCTCCAAATCCTGCATAAGGAGCCATAAATTATTATGACTAGAACTTGGCTGCTACCATGAAATGAACCCAAAGCCAGCAACCCATGACTTCGAGGTCTACATCCTGTTCCTACCTACTTAGCTCCTTGGCCTAGAGATTGAAACAAGTTGTTTCTTACCATCGTTTGATTCAAAACATTGCAGGACTCGGGGATCAATCATTTCAGCATCAAAGTTCATAGTTGTGTGAAGGGAACGCATGGCATCATCTTCCATGCCATGTGGCCCTTCTTTTTCAGTGATTTCATCCAACCATGCTTGGCTAACAACCGCTCGTCTTGTTTGGAATGTCTTCAACGTATAACATAAGGAGATGTAAATTATTGCTTGAAATATGATGACATGCTTATGGTGAGTATGAGAATTATTCAACTGCAGAAGTCATCCAGTATTTAAAGTAGAGTTGGGATAGTTCACTCTACGCACCTGAATAACATTTGGATGACGTAATCCCTGAGAAAGAAGAAAGAAGGCATAATGGAGGCTGTCAAATGATCAAAGATGTCCATAAGCGATGAAGGTATGCACCTAGGTCAGAACAAATCTATGATGACACTGGTACCTACTTCATTTCCTAAAAGATTTAACAACACTTGCAGGGTTCACTTACCTCGCAGATTTGGGCCTCAATCTTAGTCATCTCATCTATATGATCTGTACCATTAGAGGTAAGAATCTTGACTGCAACTTCCACCTGCAGGTGTACAAGTTTGAGTATCAACACAAGCCAGCGATTCAGAGCACTGTGTGCTGCAGACTCACATGACGCCATCTAGCTTGAAAAACACAGCCAAATCCGCCTGCTCCTAGCATCCGAACTCGACTCAATCCTAGAACCAGTTTTTTGAAGTGAAATGAAGTGCAATCGTACATTTTCATGTCTAGAAGCTCAGCTTACCTAGAAGCAGTGCCTCACACATCATATTTTCTGAGGTCGTTTTGCACATTTTATCCCAGAACTCTGTTGCCGAAGACTCTAAAAGCTGGTTGCTAGAGGTGCCTTTCGCACTATGATGCTGTCGAATGCTGGATGCTTCATGCGTTACTCTTTGCAGTGCTACATCAGAATCCTGGGGACTAAGGGATGGCGCGGGGGGTGCATCGGACGTTCTTCTCACTGAAATCTGCTCTTCAAGGCTAATAAGTATATCTTGACATTCATTTGGGGCGCTAAAAGACTCAGATAGTTGTATCTCATTATCGATTTGCTCAATCTCCACTTTATGGACAGCCTGGACAGGTTCTGGTAAGCTGACTAGTTTATCTCCGGGCTTTTGTGGAGGAGGACTCTCCTTTGGTCCACTAAAGCAGCAGAGCATCCTAGCGAAGTGCTTCATATGAGAAGATTTGGCGTAATAAGAAGTGACGTAGAGAAGTCGCTCCGAAATTTGCACTTTTCCAGATTCTGTTCACGATTTGAGGTAGAAAATCATCATGCAAATACCCGAACAGAAGTTCTCTATGCATCTAAAAATGCACTTCCTCCTGTATTCCGCTTTTTCTTTTGCTTCATTTTCTCCTCTTTCCTCTTTCTCTCGAGAAGTTCTTCCTTCTCATCCTCAGCACGCCCTGTAGTTAGGCATATTACAGCATATTCACACGAGTCATGTTATGTAAAGTTGAATATAAGTGGAATTCACTAGCTTAAGGCAATCTGTATACACCAGTAGTAACATCTCACAAATACGTCTCCTTTGAACCACCGCACATGCCAATAGTTTGCTGTCTCCTTTCACACATGTATTAAACGTATGTTAATATTTTGATTAGTAGATGGCCAGCACAAGGCCAAGAGAAAAATCTGTTATGTGCATCATGAGCTGCTCTCCTTACCTAGTCTTGCACTCCGTTTCTCTTCTGCCTCTATCTCTCTCCACCCTGCTACCATGTTTCGATCATCCTCATCCTTATCCTGAAACCTAGAGTGGTCATGGCCATAAAAGGTGGACAAGGGGAAATGAAAGGAACATCAGATAAATAACACCACATAGGCCAGTTAAAGCACACATCAGAGGTCCACCATGTAAATAAGTGAATAAAAATATGAATACACATTTATGTATATATGCATTTATGTATACGTATTTATGTACTTATGTATGTATACAAGATAGGGGTGATCCAAGCTGACTCTCACTTTCTTGGATCATAACGTGTGAGCTTTCGCATTTCCTTCCTCCAGTCCTCTGATGCCCCATCAATATCGTCGTCGTCATCTACCACAAAACCCTCATCACTCTCATCCTCACTCTCTAGGTCATCATCATCGCGATATCTGCCCGGCTTCCGCTGAAGAGCCTGGGGGTAGAAGCTCCCATTCTGGACTGAAGGAGGTTTCACTGGTGCGAGTCGTTTCATCGGTTTCCCAGACCAACTTGAGGGTGGTAACCCAGATATTTTAGGAACTCCAGAGCTGTTTTTAAGAGATAGTCCGGAATTACTTGAGTTCTTGAATCTTGAAGTACCTGCAGCTGCCTGGTTTCCATGGGGCACAGGGACCCCTCCTTGCAGAGGTTTGCTAAAAGCACCTTGTGCAGGCACACGAGCTGCAGGTTGTGTCCGTGCTTGGACCTGTACAAATGTATTAGGGCTGGGACTGGCGGAGGATCGACCCAGTTGAGGAGCTGCAGATGAAGGTGCGGTCTTCTGGTTAGGAAGGTGAGAAGCAGGATTCAAGCCTGTCATACTTGGATTTAATGCTGTGGGGGGCCGTTTAATTTGAGAAGAGGTAGAACCTGGCTTTGTGCTCCCTGTCAATGATTTTGAAGGTGACATAACCTTAGTTGAAGCTTGAGTTCTAGGCGTATTCGTCTGGTGGCCATGTCCCCGTCTGGGAGCAGCTAGCACTTTGGCTCCAGGTTTTGCAACATTCCCTGTATGGTTTAAATTGTGAACGCCCTACAAGTGAAAACAAGTGGGTGGGGTAGACATCAGCAGGGAAATCAATAGGCAAAAGTTACTTGATAGATGACCCACCCTTTCGACTCCTGCTCTAGGCCTTTTCCCTGACAGTCTCTTAGCTCCTTTTGGGCTATCATTGTTTAAATCATCGAAGGTGTCAAGATCTGCCCTGATCTGAAGCTTCTTCTGTTCCTTAATAGAAGTTACTGGATGAAGTGGTTGTTCTTGCTTGTTTGTTTCATTCTTTTTTATAGACCTTCTCTCAGCTGCCAATCTTTGCCTTTTAGCTTCTGCAAGTAGTTGTTCTCGTGCCTCCCTGTCTTCACACTTAGCTCTTGTCGAAAGTGGTCCCCCAAACAGGCCTGTAACCATAAGGTTCTAGAAATGCCAATGCATACATGAGAAACTAAAAGGGAGAACACTTGTCTAGAAGTTAAGGCGCTGCTCCGAAGTAATGGGAAACGTATCAAAACTGTTGACGTATATTATGTTTTCATGCAGAGAAACCTTCTTTAATCTGAAGATCAACTTGCATGTCACAAAAATTTGAAAATGAGGAAAGTCGACATTCACCTCTCTCTTTTGGGGATGCTCTTCATACGGTAGGATGTTATACTCTTACATGAAATCAACATTTCTGCCTCTAGGAGGGATCTTCAGCTTCAAGGTAGCTTTCAACTGTATAATAGTTTGTTGAGCACTCCTCGTAATAATTGCAGGTAAATGTTTATCCTAGCGCTACTGCGCCAATAGAAGGTGCTGCTTCGAGTATGTACGCAAGCGCTACGGAATCATTCTTCTCAACACAACCTGATCAGTCAGCTATGTGGTCAGCTTCAAGCGCAATGGTGCAAAGCTCAATGAATGGATCTCAGACAGGAGCCTATCCTCCCATTCCCTCATTATCCCATCCAGACACCAGTTCCAATATGGCTGACATCAGCCTTGCAAGCCCTGGTGACACTCCTTTCAAAACTCAAAACACTTCCTCAACGTACAATTCCTCTTCAGATATCAGCTCTCAGCCTCTTATTGGCCTCAGCTACTCCTATCTAGGCCACACTCCATCCCAGCCTTCTTCTAGAGACATGCCCTTAGTCTCCTTATCCCCACAAGAGCAGCCTATGATGACATCAGATCAATCTGCCCATTACCCCTCTATCTATCCTCAACAAACCTACATGCAGCCTTCAGCTCCTTCTTTGCCACCTATCTTTGTGACTGCTCACCATGAACAATCTTATTCAAACACATCAACATCAGGGACAGCTCCTCAACAGGGGCTACCTCCTTATCATACTCAGCATGATTCAATACTAGTATCTGGGCCTGCTACCAATTGGGTGCATCATGGAGAAGTACACTATGAGAACAAACCTGTCAGTCCTGTGGATCAGGACTGGATGCATCAGGTGCAAACTCAACCTAGTAGTTACACAGTCAGCATTGGGCAGCCAGTCAAGATGATTGGGCAGCCCTTGGTGCCAGGTAAGAGAAAGTGTTACAGAAACCTTTTTTGGGGCAGCCAATGCTATGTCAAGAAATATCAGAAGTGTGAGGCTCAGCGTTGCTTTTAAAGGCTTGTAAGCTGTTACAGAAGTTGTGTCTGCTGCTTTCATCTTCAGATTTTTTTGCAAGCACCTTATTAACAATGATGCGCAAAAAACTTCAATTAGTGTATTACTTGCTGGTACTAAGGTCTTAATACATATTATCTGCAAGTCATTATTAAGTTGCTCATGCTAGAATGACAGCTTGTTCCTAATTATTTTCATTGCTTTTACGTGTTTCCGGATCTCCTAATTGGCAGGCCTTGATGGAAGCTACTTCGTGTTTCCCATCACCAGTTCTGCCATGGGCCTGGGTGGATACCCAGGTACAGAAAGCACCGTGAGGAGGAGATTCAAGGACTTTGTGGCCCTGCAAGACCTGTTGCAGGTGCATGTGTTGATTTGTATCATCATATTAGTAAGGCCCTGCATTACCTGTTGCAGGTGCATGTGCTGTTGTGTCATCACAGGGTGACCTTGCAAGGTATGTAAATAAGCTAGTTTACTACCTTTAACCTGCTGGCTACCTGCACCAGCATTGAATGTTACTGATGTTCTAATCATGACCATCATTACAATTTAGTCTTCTTTGTGTACAAATATTATAACCTAACCGTATCCAGTGTGTCTTAATGCCTATTTAATATCAATATCTCCATACATCTTACAGTCTCCCTGCTTCCCTTGTCCTTCTGTTGTGTTGCAAGTTATATATGTCCCAAGATGCTGCTTGATCTTTTCTGCAAATTTTTGGTCCACTTCTCTTAAACTGCAAGCCCTTTGGCTCTGCTCCCTGATCCGTTCCACTGCTGTGCACCTTGTTGGTTCATGCAGGCCCTGTACCCTGGGCACTGCATCCCGCCTCGCCCTAAGCGTAATTTGCGGGAAGGTCGACGTAAGCATCCCTACTTCATAGAGGACAGGCGCATGGCTCTGGAGCGATACCTAAAACGCTTGGCAACGCATCAGACCATAAGTAGAGGAGAGGTAAGACACATGGCATGGTTTTGAAAGGTGTGTGACGGTAGTGACGGATCTTCTTGTCATTTATACATCAACTTCTCATGTCAAATACCACATAATTTGATAGTTTTAATAGTTTTAATGACAGGCAGCATTACGTTGTGACTAGCTTTCAGAATCCAGCATGAATGCATCACTACCACTTGTTAACATTCAGAGCTACACACATGCATCACTACCACTTGTTAACACTCAGAGCTACACACATTACACGCTGTCCCTCTCCTGACCTCAGAGGTCAGACTTCATTTCATGCTGCTGATGCGCGCCTATATTAATTGAATTTATTTCATGCTGCTGATGCGCGCCTATATTAATTGAATTTATTTCATGCTGCTGATGCGCGCCTACATTTATTTCATGCTGCTGATGCACACCTACAGGCACTGCGGCTGTTTCTTCAACATCCAGGCGGTGAGCTCCGCTCCTGTGAGCCATGGCTGAAGCTCCTGCCCGGTGGCAGTCGGGTATCAGGCCACATGAGCAGTACCCCTGGCAGTACACCCAAGCTTCTCCTAGCATCTATGCTGAGAAATACCTCACAGTTCTTCAAGGACTTGGTAAGTACAGCCTTGCAACACATTGAACAGGATGATCTACGACTACCCTTGCGTCATGTCACTGCACACGTTCAGATATCAATTGCTCAGTAAGATTTAGTCTGGTAGACTTTCCCACTTAGTGATGTGCCTGTTTCAGGTAAATCAGTTTGACCCACTAGCTGTTAAAGAGGCATCCCTTCACCCGGCTCTTGCAGGTCGGTCAACCTGATCCTCCAGCGCCTCAAGAAATACTTCAGCCTCCGGGGTCGCTTCAAGTCATGCGCGAGAAAGTGTCAAAGCTGACCAGAAGTGGAGGTGTGATGATTCAGCAACAGGTATGTGGGTGTGAAAGTGGTTATGCGTGCGCTGCAAGTATGTGGGTGTGAAAGTGGTCATGCGTGCGCTGCAAGTATGTGGGTGTGAAAGTGGTGATGCGTGCGCTGCAAGTATGTGGGTGTGAAAGTGGTGATGCGTGCGCTGCAAGTACGTGGGTGTGAAAGTGGTCATGCGTGCGCTGCAAGTATGTGGGTGTGAAAGTGGTTATGCGTGCGCTGCAAGTATGTGGGTGTGAAAGTGGTCATGCGTGCGCTGCAAGTATGTGGGGGTGAAAGTGGTTACGATTCTGCAGCAGGAAGGCTTTTGCGCTTGATCTCTGGATATTGCTCATGCAGCCATGAGGAATGTGCACTCATCCCCTTCAATATTAATGTTATTAAGGTTCTCTGGTATTGGCCGACCACGACCATGGCATGGCAGTTGATTTCTTCCTGAAAAGGGCACATGAGGCTTCATGAAGCTTCTGCTATCTATGTCATTCCTTACACACAGACCTCTCCACAAGACCGTCTTCTTCAGGAAGAAAGTATTAAGGTTTCAGAGACCAAGAAACTCCTTAAGATTCTTTCAGCCAAGGCCAGGAACTGGACACATTGCTGCAATGAACACAGTTCTGCAATGTCTGATCTAGCCAGAGCTCTTCAGGTACCTCTGAGTAGTGTTCCATTGAGGGGCATGAAGTTTTTGATTGAACTCGTGTACTGAAATCTGCTTGAAACAGTACTGCCTGTGCTCTGTGGAGTAAACCACCCCTCATTCACACCTTCCATACTTCTAGGACAGCACCTGAGACCAATGCCTGCGTATCTTCTGCGCATCACTTATCAAACACTGATTGTTTTAAAGATGCCAACTTATGAAATGCAGAAACATATGCAAGTGTTGAAAATAATGTGGTATCAAGGCAAGCTTACAAGGTGCTCACAAGCTGTGACTAGGCCAAGGATTACTTTTCCCCACAAAAGAATGATACGTATTGATCTCTGACTGCAAGCAATGCATTCTCTCCATGGTCAGGTGCTTGGATCATATGAGGGCTCAGTTGGATTCATCCCTCATGGTGTATGCCAACTCCACGCCCTTTCAGACGGCTGCCTGCGGGTTTCGAAGCTCTCATCTTTGGCTTCAGAACACTCATCTCACCAGCTGTCATTCATTGATGACTATGTGAAGTATATGTCACAGGCACAAGTGAGTTCACGTTCATTGATGACTATGTGAATTATATGTCACAGTCACAAGTGAGTTCACCTTCATTGATGACTATGTGAATTATATGTCACAGGCACAAGTGAGTTCACGTTCATTGATGACTATGTGAAGTATATGTCACAGGCACAAGTGAGTTCACCTTCATTGATGACTATGTGTATTATATGTCACAGGCACAAGTGAGTTCACGTTCATTGATGACTATGTGAAGTATATGTCACAGTCACAAGTGAGTTCACGTTCATTCATTCATGACTATGTGAAGTATATGTCACAGGCACAAGTGAGTTCACGTTCATTGATGACTATGTGAATTATATGTCACAGTCACAAGTGAGTTCACCTTCATTGATGACTATGTGAATTATATGTCACAGGCACAAGTGAGTTCACGTTCATTGATGACTATGTGAAGTATATGTCACAGGCACAAGTGAGTTCACCTTCATTGATGACTATGTGTATTATATGTCACAGGCACAAGTGAGTTCACGTTCATTGATGACTATGTGAAGTATATGTCACAGGCACAGGGGAGTTCACGTTCACTGATGACTATGTGAATTATATGTCACAGGCACAGGTGAGTTCACGTTCATTGATGACTATGTGAAGTATATGTCACAGGCACAGGTGAGTTCACGTTCATTCATGACTATGTGAAGTATATGTCACAGGCACAGGTGAGTTCACGTTCATTCATGACTATGTGAAGTATATGTCACAGGCACAAGTGAGTTCACGTTCATTGATGACTATGTGAAGTATATGTCACAGGCACAGGTGAGTTCACGTTCATTCATTCATGACTATGTGAAGTATATGTCACAGGCACAAGTGAGTTCACGTTCATTGATGACTATGTGAAGTATATGTCACAGGCACAAGTGAGTTCACCTTCATTGATGACTATGTGAATTATATGTCACAGGCACAGGTGAGTTGAGGCTAAAAGGTCCTGTTGTCCTCTGAAAGCAGTCACTACAGGTTAGGAGACCTTCTGAAAGCAGTCACTACAGGTTAGGAGACCTCAAGCAGTGCCCTGTCTTTTAGCCCCCTGATTCTTGATTACAGGGTATTGCAAGTGTCTTGTCAGGAATCAAGTCATATTATAGAAGATTAGCTCCCAAACTCGTAGGTGAACAGTGATCTTCCTCTTTGTCAGGCAGCTTTCAAGTATCGAGAAAGCATGAAGTCTCGAACTAGCCAGTTGGAGACTGACCTCGCACGGCGAAGATCCCAGATGGCGATTGTGGTTGATACACCGTCTCAATTCAGCAAAGTGAGTGCCTTAAAGAGGATCCCACACAAATTTGCTTTCAAGATGAGCATGTTCCATTATGTTACTTGATTGAGAACATCCACACTTGGTTCCTTCAAGCTTGGGACCTAGTTATGTGCATGACTAGGTTTTGAAGCACTCTGTAAACCCTCGAAAGTATCTGGAGGTTCAAAAATGGCATCTTTCAAGTAAAGCAATAAGGGCATGGTGATTAACAGCGGCCTCCATTCTTCTAGGTCAGCTACTCTGATATTGAAAACGTAAAATGATGCTGATAGAGGTATTGAATGAGCGTTCAGCTTTCAACTGTTTTTGTGATTGTTGCAGAGAGAGCAGCTGATGGTGGATATCCCACAGCTGGAGAGTGCTGTGGAGGTGGCGAGGACTGAGGTAGCTCGCGTCTCTCAGTTGAATATTGAGGAAACTTCTGCTTTGAAGAGGCACATGGCAAATGACCTTGTGGCCATGCTCCGTGAATTTGCGCTGATACAGGCAAGAAATATCTAGAAATTGCTGCAACGCAAGTAAATAGAAGCAATTTCCACTAGGTGCCTTTGTGCTCTTCAATGGACAAACATGCTATCTGATGCGCGGCATTCTTGTCACCACTAGGTGGCTAGCAATCAAAAGACTGAGCAGCTGTGGCGGGAGGCTCTTGAAAATCTTTCAAGAGGCACACCACCTAGTGCTTACTAGGAAGTGACTTATACATTCAGCCTAGAAAGCTACATGTGGACTAAAGAATCTGTAGTTGTAAAAGGAGGTATCTTCTGGTCGTTTGAAGGCTCTCCGTGTAATATACTTCTGATTATCCAGAACTAGGTCTTCCGCTTAGCTCTGTGTCCTGAGGAGGTGGCAGCCGGCCGCCCTAGGTAGTCCACTCCTGCTGGACTAAACTATGGTCGAGTAAGCAACCAGGTTCATTCTTCACGTTTTGTTGTCATACGTATATTCACTCACATCTTGTACAACAGTGATCTTTGCTATTACCTAAACATTGACTTGTTCTGCAATGATTCACCTTGTGTGAACTTGTGTGATTAATCTGAATGCTCATATCGCATACCTCTCACAGATGATCTTTTACTGTTATAATGAGCATGAGGTAGTATCAGGGAGAGTTGTATGCTGCAAAAATAGCTTATTCTGAGTACAGGGTCATTTCATGGTAAATAAAAGGACTAGTTATTTGTAATCACTTCATCTTCAAGATGCGCTTGATGCTCAAAAATACAAATAGACTCATCGATTCACTAGGACCTCGGGGGTAGTGCATCCATGAAATCTGGTGCTGGTGGTCTTGGAGCTGGGGATGTTGTCGTCACTTGCTTAGCAGTATTTGAGTCATTGATCATAGATGATCTTGCAGGTTCTGCACCTGTAGCCATTGGGGTGACTGTGATGAATGTCCCTGGAGGAGACAGTGGATCCGAGGCGCCTGCTGAGGCTCCAGTAGACCATGAGGCATGCTGCTGATCTCCACTGCTGTTGCTCTCTGCTGCAGCTGTGGTCAAAGCTGTGTCCAGCGTGGGAGGGCGGTAGGTCTGATTCCGATTACCATTGTTCATCAGTCCACTGGCCTTTGGCTGCTGCATGAGAGGGACTCTTTCGCGCATGTTTGTGTCAAACTCATCGAATACACCTCCAGCAGCTGGACGATGGGAGGATGTGGGTCCGTCCATACTTGACAGCGGCATGTACTGGGCCATAATAGACCTGCACAGATGTTCATAAACATGGAGTCCTCAAACGGAAATCACCTTCATCATTAAGAAGAGTGTTATGAAAGCAACTTGACATGATTCACCAAGTGATCACATTGTTCATCATGATTCATACCTGATCTCATTGTTCATCTGCCCCTTCAAAGCAAAACGGTAGGCAGCGAACAAGGCCCCACCCGTAAGGGTAATGGAGAGCATCACTATAAAGAACACTCCCACACCTCCCACACCTCCGCTCCCACCTTCAGCAGAGTGCTTAGTGTTAATCAATAGAAGGCATGGCAGGCAAAGCCTTACTTCATGAAGCAAAATATATGCACGGGGATCCCATCTTTTCAGATTACATGTATTGAAATATAAAGCTATTGACAGGGGCGTCCATATCATGCAGACACATCATGAAATGAGCAGTTCTCATGCAGACACATCATGAAAATAGCAGTTCTCATGCAGACACATCATGAAAATCAGTACTTGATCAAGAGCAGGCATAGGCTTATATGCAGACTGGAGACCTCACCTTTCTGAGGAGTAGGTTGATCAGAAATACAAGTCCCGGAATCTGGGAGGCAGGTTCCCTTGCAGTAATTGCAAGAGCTCACACCGTCTCCTGTTGTGCAAGAAGGGCACCTGAATTGCAGGAGATTTGTGTACTGCATGATCCCCCAGACATGGAACATGATACTGCTGCATGATCTCCTGGACATTGAAAATGACCAATCATGGGTACCTCATCAGCAATGGGAATGTGAGCATGTCTATTCATCTTGGTGTGAGAATCCCTGAGAATCATTCTTGTTTGGAAGCCAAGTGGGTTGGTAAAGGGGTTTAGTTTCCGGCTATCTGCTTTTTGCAAATTCGCCACATCATAGGTTTTGTGCCTACCTATTGCGCATTCTCAACGCCAGTTGTTGACACCTACTTGCATGAACCCCAGGTTGACACCTACTTGCATGAAGCCCAGGTTGACACCTACTTGCATGAAGCCCAGGTTGACACCTACTTGCATGAAGCCCAGGTTGACACCTACTTGCATGAAGCCCAGGTTGGCACCTACTTGCATGAAGCCCAGGTTGGCACCTACTTGCATGAACCCCAGGTTGACACCTACTTGCATGAAGCCCAGGTTGACACCTACTTGCATGAAGCCCAGGTTGGCACCTACTTGCATGAAGCCCAGGTTGGCACCTACTTGCATGAAGCCCAGGTTGGCACCTACTTGCATGAACCCCAGGTTGACNCCCAGGTTGACACCTACTTGCATGAACCCCAGGTTGACACCTAACTTGCATGAACCCCAGGTTGACACCTACTTGCATGAAGCCCAGGTTGACACCTACTTGCATGAAGCCCAGGTTGACACCTACTTGCATGAACCCCAGGTTGACACCTACTTGCATGAACCCCAGGTTGACACCTACTTGCATGAAGCCCAGGTTGACACCTACTTGCATGAAGCCCAGGTTGACACCTACTTGCATGAAGCCCAGGTTGACACCTACTTGCATGAAGCCCAGGTTGAGCTCTCTGTCAGGTCTCCATCTGCTGCCAAGGCGCGATACTGTTCTAAGTCGTCGTGGCAGGCATGGATGTTCAGCACTGGGTCTCTCCAACAGCCATTGAAGTTGTACTCAGCTGTGCACTTGTTAGGAAGAGGACCAGTGCAGCTACAGGAATGGGAGCAAGACAGCATCAGGCAGTGCACTTGTTAGGAAGAGGACCAGTGCAGCTACATGAATGGGAGCAAGACAGCATCAGGCAGTGCACTTGTTAGGAAGAGGCGGATCAGTGCAGCTACATGAATGGGAGCAAGACAGCACCATGCAGTGCACTTGTTAGGAAGAGGACCAGTGCAGCTACAGGAATGGGAGCAAGACAGCATCAGGCAGTGCACTTGTTAGGAAGAGGCGGATCAGTGCAGCTACATGAATGGGAGCAAGACAGCATCAGGCAGTGCACTTGTTAGGAAGAGGCGGATCGGTGCAGCTACAGGAATGGGAGCAAGACAGCATTAGGCAGTGCACTTGTTAGGAAGAGGACCAGTGCAGCTACAGGAATGGGAGCAAGGCAGCATCTTCAGCTGAGGCAAAGCATTATGCAAAATGCAGACCTTAACCCTAAATCTGCACAAGCCTCTGGTGAGGTACATTGGCACATAACATGGATGTTGAGCTTCAAGGTCACCAGCTTTACTACAGATGATCCAGAATGCATGCATGTATGTACATCTTTGTGTACATCTAGAGGTGAAGGAGCATCAGCTGGTGATCTTACTTGAAACCACCCTCCAAGTTGATACATGCAAAACTTACTTGAAACCACCCTCCATTTTGATACATGCACAACTTACTTGAAACCACCCTCCATGTTGATACATGCACATCTTACTTGAAACCACCTTCCGTGTTGATACATGCACATCTGCTACAAGAGCAAGCAGGTTTTTCTGTAGGCCCTCCAGGTCGAGGTATGTAACTGTGGTTGATGCACTCATTCTCATCATCACATGTTTCTCCTCCGCTCAAGTCATCGGTACCGCGCTTGTAACCCTAAGCAACATAATGCATT
The DNA here is from genome assembly GCA_002335675.1 of Chlamydomonas eustigma. NCBI lineage: Eukaryota > Viridiplantae > Chlorophyta > Chlorophyceae > Chlamydomonadales > Chlamydomonadaceae > Chlamydomonas > Chlamydomonas eustigma. The sequence goes on along the minus strand of BEGY01000109.1, from coordinate 79,344 downwards.
GATAACTAATTCCTCAGTTTTTACATGCATATGCAGACTTTTTCACTTGGTAGCAAAATTCTGCTCATGAGTTCTCTACTATGCGCCATATTCTGCTAATGAGTTCTCTGCTAATGAGTTCTCTACTTTGCGCCATATTGCTTCTGACTGCTTTATGCTTGGAGGCAGCAGCGTTAAGTTTTCTCTTAAGATATTCACACAAAACATAAATACACCAGTTATTATGCATCAGTATTAACAATGGTGTAAAGCCTTTCACACTTTCCAATTCATGTACCCACCTTCCCACATACACACTTGTAGCCTGAGCCTGAAAATGTGTTGTTGCAACTGTTGACAGCTCGAGAGGTCCTGACAGGCAGTACACATGCACACAGGACTAAAGAATAAAAAAATCACTCAAGCAGGTATAATTGTCTGCCACCATAGGTATACAATATAATAATGTCTACATGCCCATGCAACAATCAGATCAAGAGCAAAGAAACATCGCTCTCTGTTGAGTATCATGCTGATGATCGTATAGATGTGAGTCCCTTGAGCATCGCCATTTTGAAGGTGGTGCATACTTCTCTTTCATGTCACATCCACTAAGCTGATTGTATATAGAATCATTAAGATCACCCCAGCTGCACAGCTTGTGCCAATATCTGCTGATTATGTGTTAGAGCGCCTGCTCTCACCTGACTCTGCACCTCCGATACCCGATGGCATCCACAAGGCATTCATTATCAGAAACTGCTCTATCATTACATAGAGCCGGCTCTGACCCTGTAGGGAATGCAGCACAGATGGCACGCGTCACAGACGCTGCATCATGCTTCCCTCGGTATTGCACGCCATTGATCCTGACAGTGGGCATGATGCTGACTGGATTCATGGAGTCTGAGCCACGCTGCAAAGCTTGCTCCTGAAGGGACAATCAAAGCAATCATGGCATCAGGGCAGCCAGCTAATTACATCACTTGCATGGCATCAGGGCAGCCAGCTAATTACATCACTTGCATGGCATCAGGGCAGCCAACTAATCACATCACTTGCATGGCATCAGGGCAGCCAGCTAATTACATAACTTGCATGGCATCAGGGCAGCCAACTAATTACATCACTTGCATGGCATCAGGGCAGCCAGCTAATTACATAACTTGCATGGCATCAGGGCAGCCAGCTAATTACATCAATTGCATGGCATCAGGGCAGCCAGCTAATTACATCACTTACACAAGGAAAGCAAGGGCAGGATTAACTGGACTTGCCTGCTCCAACAAAGGCACTCTTGCAGTTGTGTTCTGAGCCAAGGCAGTGACATTAGGAATGCATTGCTCCCAGAGAGTTAGGCCAGTGTTCATGGACAGCGCGGGACCACCTACAGACACAAACACCTGCAAGACACCAACAATGGAAATCAGTATGAGCAACACTATGACAGGGTAACAACGTATGAGTGGCGGTACACACAACTCTCCTTCAATGTAGCTTGCACTTTTCCTGCAAAAGCTAAGGTGCCAAGGCTGACAAGCTAAATAGAGCAGTTGAACAAGATAGAAAGTGCTGCACCCTGCAGCAGAATGTACAACATAAGCAGCTTTTTACCCTTCTTGCGCATTCCTCTGTGTACTGCTTGTCTTTCATTGTACAATTCCTCCCGAACATGTCCACATAATCCCACCACAAGTCGGGCTGACCAGAAGTATTGGCCACTTGGAAGAAACACAGCTGCATCATATTGATCTGCACCACAATCATCATCATCATCATGGACATTGTTAACAGAGATCTCTTGCCCAGCATTTGCAAACAAAAGCAGTCAAATCCTTCTCCTATATGGGCAGCGAACTAAACGACAAGATTCCAAAACAAACAGAACAATAAGAGCTTTTATAATAATCAGCCATGTTGTCAGATGGTGGCACTCAGATGCTCAGTCACAATAATCTGTCCTCATCCCTTTCAAATGATACCTTCAGTACATCCAAGCCTGCATATCCTTCAGCAACGCTTCCGTCTGGATCTTGGGCACAGAATGCTCCTTTCATGATGCACTGGCTTTGACACTCTGGGGTGTCCAAATACTGAGCCGGGCAAGCAAACAGGATGTAGTGTGGGCTAAAGGTGGCTAGACCACTGTCCTGAAGCTTCTTGGCAGTTGCCTTCATGTCCTGTTTAAACCAGAGCAATAAGGTTAGATCAATAAAGCTCAATATTAGGGTTAGGGGAGTTGAGGCCCAGACACACCATTACCTAATGTCATGTTACAGAAGAATTGTAGACCCATAAGAATCAGTTGCACAACTACTTTGTTGACTGCATAGCAAGCCACTTGCTCTGCTTACTAGTCTCAGGAGGAAGACCCTGAATGAATATGAAAATGACCCAATATGAATTCTATAACAACTTACCCTCACAAAAGCCAGCTGTTCATCGCAGAGTGTTCCACATTCATCATTGCTGTTGGACCAAAGCTCCCAAGATACCTTAGCCTTCTGAGGGAGTGCGCTAGTCCTGCGAATGAATACGAGATAAATACATAACGCACTAATGCACGGGACCTGTGAATGAGCATAAGATACATGAATAATGCTTTGAACCCACATTCCTGTGAATGAACATAAGATACATGAATAGTGCCTTGAACGCACATTCCTGTGAATGAACATATGATACATGAATAATGCTTTGAACGCACATTCCTGTGAATGAATATAAGATACAAAAATAATGCCTTGAACGCACATTCCTGTGAATGAATATAAGATACACAAATAATGCCTTGAACGCACATTCCTGTGAATGAATATAAGATACACAAATAATGCCTTGAACGGTGATATTATATTCGTGTGATCAGTGATATTATCACTGATACATGGTTATGTACCAAAATGTCCAGAAGGATAAGCAAAGCAGGACATCACAATCTTAGAAAGATATGTAATTGACAGTGCAAGAGAGGGAAAAAAGTCATACTTAAGCGAGCGGTCCTCTCAGAGATTGACAGTGCAAGAGAGGGAAAAAAGTTACACTTAAGCGAGCGGTCCTTTCAGAGATTGACAGTGCAAGAGAGAGAACTAGCAGAGTACGCCGCCCTCATGAAACTTGGAACTGCTATTATGTACACTAGTTTGACGTTAATGTTCATAATCACTCAACTCTCCTAGCGCAGGTTTCTAGTACGTAGGCATTGAAAGTTTCTCAGAACATGTTCTTTAGACTTTTAGAGGCTAAATTGGCATAAGTGTTATGTAAAGAGTACATCAGTAACACTCTGATATGTGCAACATGATGGATGCACAATCAGGCATCACTAAGATATATTCTTACTCCTTAATATTATATGTAATTCCTAGTAGCCGTTGTGATGTGACTGCACGGTCATGTTCACATTGCGCTTGCTTGCAGTGCGGCCTGCCTAAGTGTCTCGTGTACGGATTTTTTCTGTAGCTGCCGTACAACAAGTCGCGTCTCTCTGACGGCGTAAAAAGGCACACTTAAGCGAGCGGTCCTCTCAGAGATTGACAGTGCAAGAGAGGGAAAAAAGTCACACTTAAGCGAGCGGCCCTCTCAGAGATTGGCAGTGCAAGAGGGAAAAAAGTCACACTTAAGCGAGCGGTCCTCTCAGAGATTGACAGTGCAAGAGAGGGAAA